>JAPMLY010000609.1:25000-87500 GCA_026401115.1 Tetraselmis chui
GACGGGCCGAGCGGGAGATCTTGGCGCCGGTATCGCACAGAAATTATTTTATTCAAAAGCCCACTGTACAGGGCTTTCCCGACAGCTGCTGATCCCGCGGATCGAGCTGTCGGCCCTCTTAGCCCCCTACCGTGCCAGGCCTGGCACGGCTACGGGGTTTCCAGCGCCCACCACGGGGAGGTGAGGGGATGCCGACGGGCCTGCGAGCGCACCCCCCTCCGGGGCCGCCGCCGCTGCGCCGCCGGCGGGGGTGGCTGTATTTGTGTATGTCGGCATATGTGAGCGGGAACGTGTACTATTTGTGTGTGTGTGCTGGCATGTGTGTGTGTCGTGTGTGTGTATGCGTTTTATTATTTTTGTGCATGTGTATGTGCGTGTCAATTCGCGCATGCGTATGCTTGGAGATTAACTTCGATGCCGCTGCGGATGGCGGCTGTTCGATGTAACAAATGCTTGCTATATATACTCGCCATTCCTCACCGGCATGCGCTCAACCACGGCATGCACCAATAGAATGGATTCTTTTGAAAATATAGTTGATGGTGCGGGTGATTATACCCCAAGTGAATACTCAGTCGCCTTTTTGTGGAGAGTTAATGGTTTGTGATGGATTTTTGCGTGCACAAAGAAACATCGGCATACCATTGATGGATGAGTGCTAAGCGTGAGAATCATTGTGCATGACATGTATAAGGTACACAGAGGATCCGGGTTGTGACCTCCACATGGATTATGATTGCGAGTTTTCCCATCTACCAACGGGTTCGATATGCGAGCTGCCACCGTTTTAGATGTGGTCACAAGGCGCACTATCATTGATGTAAATCCCCACTTTGTGCTACATTTGACAATGTGCAAGTGAAGCTTTGCCATTAGAGTTGCTATTTCACCTGCGGCAGCTCAACCCATGCAAGCGTCACAAGTGCATTTGATGGCTGCGCGCATGCGGAGAGCGTTGCCGCTTGCCACACCGGTGAGGTGTACCTCATTGTGTCACGCAATACGAGTGAGAACGATGATTCCCACCGCTCGGCTATTTCAAGAAGCGGGAGTACTTCAACGTGTTACGAGTTGGGTTGGAATGCTCGTCGACATAGGTGTGGAGAGTGACCATGCTAGACACGTCCTTGCTGCTCTTGAATGCTTGTTGTCGGGGATCATCATGGATGGCCATGTCAACGATTAAGGGCGTCAACATGGCCTTGAACCTCGTGGACTGCCTCTTGGAGTGCGAAACAAGGATGAGCTGACTCGCGAGGCGCCCTCCTAGCAGCCACCACCTTGTGCACCCGCTGTTGGTTGGGCTAGTCCCTCTATCCATCGGTGCACGTTTTGGGTGCGCTCGCCCCTTGCTTGGAGGCATCGTTACGTGCTTGGCGAGTTAATTAAGAGCATCATGGGATGACTCCGAAGCATTGGCGCCTGCCTTGCGGTGGTGAATGCGGAGGCGAGTGGCATCGCCGTAACATTCAAGTCAGCCGCCGATCCCCTCACATCATTGGGGCGGTCATGTTATTTTCTAGTGGTTTGAGCTGCTGTCCGACTAGAGGTGTCTGGACATGGTGTACTGTCCTAACTTTTGTATATATATTACATAGTTGTTACATCCGTGTTACGCAACCGCGATCTGCTGATGAGCATGCAGCGTGAAACACTTGTAATCAAACGATATTTGGTATCTAGGTACATATTTCCGTGGGGAAACCCGGTTCCCCGGGAACCGTCAAAACTCGTCCTTTATTAAAAGCACCTGCGCAGTCGAGCAGACGTCAGGAGTACAGACTCGACACTACGGAGCGTTGTAGCCGCTTAGCCGCACACAAGTGTGGATAACATTCTCTGAGAGGTAGTATTTCACAACCATACCAGGTTGTGGTACAATTTTTGGTCCAAGGCTGTGAGGGAAACCGAAACAAGCGTAGACTTACGTGGTAGTGCTTCGAACGGGCCACAAGTGCGCGGACGCATACTAACTGCAGCACAGATAAATAAAGCGCGACAATGTTGTTACACACTGAGACGCGAGCAGATTCCAGCGCGATCATATCCGCACATTTATTCGAGGAGATATGCCAAAGACTACCGGGAAACGTGTGCGATACGCCGGACTACCTTCAGCTGTCGAGAGAGCTGTGGTACGTTGTTCTTCCTTTTACTAGTAGTAGTTACGCTCCTCTCTTTGGAGTTTCACGACAGCCGCCGCGAGCCTGGTCACACACGAGCCCTGAGCGCACTTCTCGGGATTTTAAAACAAGTGCGTAATGCATGATGATTATAAGAAATGATTTAGACATGACATGGCTTTGCAGTGTGCCGGTGGACACCCTTGCAAGCATCCACTCACAGGCTTGCCAGCGATACGTGAAGATGCAGCACCACGTACATAAGGGACACAGCTACGAATACTGCCAGCGGTACGTCGCCGGTGAGGACATTTGCGCCATAGCGGACGACGTCAACTTCCCGCCCTGCATCATTCTGCGACTCGTGCTGGATAACCTTCAACTTGGCCTGAGCAAGGAGGTCGCCACCTCCCCTTTCTTTGCTCCGCGTCTGCATACCTAGATGGCATTATTTCTATGAAATATGACGCGGCATTTGGGGCGTGTCGGGCTGGCGCAGGCGGTGAAGCAAGTCTTGAATTACCCAGCCGCTCTCGCCTCCCGAGTTCAGGTACAAATGAAAAAGCTGAACTGCCTGTATGCGTGGCGAGTCACGTCAATCTCAGTGTATATATGTGTATGATGGCAGGTGGATGTTTCGGCCGAAGAGTTGGATCGCCTTCAAGGGAACATAGAGGAGGCGAGAGTACAGGACCGGATGTATTCCCCGTTCATGGACAACGTCCGTCGTCTGTCTGGTGTGGAATACGAGGCTCTTCTGTGTCAGCAGCTGCGTAACGCAAACGTTCCATTCTGGTCGGAGGATGAGCTTCGGCGGAAAGGATTCGTAAAGACGCCTGACGTTAAGCTGCAGCTTCCCATCGCTGTGGACGGTCACATCGTCCACTGGATCGACAGCAAAGCGACGTTCGGCGACGAGAAGAGCCACCGCAACCAGTACATGGACCAGTACCAGCAATATGTAAACCGATATGGCCCAGGGATGGTGATTTACTGGTTTGGATTCACAAGGTAGGACGGGGTCTCCGCTTGCGCGACTCTGTGGCAATCGAGGGAGTTTGCTTCATCAGCTGACCGTGCTGCTCCTAACCGCAGGGAGCTACAGGACGACGATGACATACCTGTTCTACTGAGGGAGAGCTTTCCGGAAACTCTGCAAATGCTGGAAATGTGCACTACCGCGTAGAAGGTGCATTGAATGGAGGCAATTAAAATGCCAACTTCGGCGATTCGCCAGAATTATTTACATCATATCACTATTTATTCAACGAATGAAAACGTATACGAACATTAGGCTACAGAACTCCTCATTTATCTGCCGTGCGTCGAGCGACAGTGGTGGCGAGAGCATGGCTTGTTCCTCATTTGGGTCAGGATCATCCCGCAGATGATGTTGCGGCTTACTTTGCAGGTGCTGCGGCCGCTTACCTTGAGCCGTGTTTGCATTTATGGAGCGGTTTGCGAGGGGCGGGAAGGTGACTGGGACCGCGACGACGGTGCTTAGTCGGCTGTTCCGCTGTGCAGAGGCAGCATGGTGCGGAAATGCACTGCGGAGCCGCCTGTGCAGCGTTGAAGGTTGTTCATAGCGAATCCATCTGATAGTAGGCAGGCGAAGGTGGCGCGGCAAGCGGCTTGGCAGCTGTCTTGCGGGACACCCTTGTACCAGGCGTCTCTATAGCGGCTCCAAAGTCTGTCGTTCGAAGCCATTTCCGTCGCGAGGCGGAGGACGGCGCCGTTGGTCAGGGAGGGCAGCGCAAGGTAGTGCAGCACGGAGTCAAATAAAGGTACCCATCTCGCACCTCCCTCGGTGTCGGAGGCCGCTAGGTCGACGTATTGAGCTGACAGGTCCGTCACGCGCTGGCTACCGCCGGCGACGTCGTATGTGGCGAGCGTAAGGAAGGGCTGGTTGTTGTAGCAGGGTGCGACAGAAGCTTGAATAATAAGAGGAGGCGAGTCGGCGGGTAAGTCTGGTACGGCGCGCAGCTCGTTGGAATGGAGGTGCCCGAAGAGATGCGCGGCGATGACGTCCTCAAACTCGGCAAAAAGCGTCAGAAAGCGAGCGATGAAGTGCGGCTTCATCATTGGGCTCGGCCCCCACGAGTCGTAGATGGGAGGGATGTGGCCGTGGACGAAGACGGCGGTGCCTGTGGCGCGGGCGTTTTGAAGCTGCAGCCGTGCCCAAGCAAACTGGCCGAACGGATCTGTGGCTGTGGTGGTGCCGTGCGGGCTGTAGACAACAGTGTTGAGAACGAGAAGAGAGAGTCGGGGGCTGAGTGTTCTCACAAGGTAACCGCCATATGAGAATGACCCAAACTCCTCCGGCTCAAGGTGTTCCTCCCACAGCTGTGCCACTTTGGAGAGGTACGGGTTTGGTGGGAAACCCGCGTCAGGTTTCCACGGCCGCTCGCTAGTGACGTTCACAAAGTAGTCCGGTATGAAGTCATTGTTTCCCATGAGGACTGACGGTAGCATCACAAGCGATGCGTCGGGAAAGGCCGACGCCATCATGTCGCGCGTTTCGGCCAATATCCCGCGAAGTACACCCCAAAGGTCATCAGTGACCTGGTCCACGTCGTGCCTCTGGTAGTCCCCGCTGTAAAGAATGAAATCAAGTGGACCTAGAGTCGCACCGCGGGATAGAACCTCCTCCACCAGCGCAGGGGGCGAACCGCAGCCCATCGCCCCATACACAGGGGCATCTGTGGGGCAAAAAACGCGCCATAGTCGTACATCAGTAGATCGGCCACAACATGGACGGTCGGGGAAGAGAAAGAAAGGGCAATGCAGAGAGCAAACCTGAGCGACTGCAGGGTGCTCCTGGAGAGTGTATGCGGGCGTGACGGGTGCCATAGAAGGGGTCCATATGGAAGTCTGACAGCCACAGGAAGCGCCCCGCGGGTGCCGTGCCACCAGGGACTACATGTCGTCCAGGCGAACAGTCGACGCAGGCAATCGCTGCAACAGCAATCAGAACCCTCGCAACTCGCCCAACAACTCCATTTTGCCACATTGTCTAAACCGCTGTTAGACGAGGCACGCTCCAATAAACCAGTCGTTTCACAGCATAGGTGATGCACAGTAGCACTGCAACGTCTGATATCGTTTTCGCAGGTCCTGGCAGGGAGGAAACCTGGCGACAACAGCACCGGTGGCGATTAGTGCCTCCTTTTCCCAGCCAACGACCGACATAGACCCTAAGTAGAAAGATAAAACCTAAACGAAGATCGTATTCGACACATGATGTCGCAAGATAAGGCGATTGTCATTAAGTTTTTTATTTTTACTTGATTTTTTTAATTCCAAACACCAATCCTCTTGTCACTCTTGCCGTTTTGGTTCCCCTCTATCACTCTGATGAGGCTCCTTCAAAGTCTCGCGGGTATGGACCTTCGTCGACGGTATCGGGCACCTCTATGTCGGGTGAGCGCTTCACAACGGCTATGCTTACGGACCACGTCCCCCGATGCTCGTGCTCTTGGTACGTCATTTAGCTCAACGATCTGATTGTCCACGTGCTTGAAGAGTTCATGCTTGAAGCGGGGGCTACTAAGGGGCGGGACTTGCGGTCGGAGGTCCGCCGTATTCGGTCGGGAGCTTCTCGAGATACCGTATTACTCTCGGAGGGACCGGGAGGGTCACGGCATCCAAGACACGGCAAAGGGAAGCAAAATAAGAATTCAAATGATTTTAAGCAAGTAGGGTACCGGCAAAGTGGACCGGCCACCAGGTACTATGCCATCTTCCGGCATCTAGGACACTTACTAGGAGTAGCGATTGGGCCGGGTACTCTTATTCGACCATTTACACCTATCGACACGCCTACCTTCAATGTGGGCCATCGTTCCTCGGAATAAGCCTCAGCATCAATAACATCGATGTATTCATGGGATCATGATGCATTAGTCGCATCAATGCGTCCGTGAATTAGTGTCCTATTTAACCAATACATCCATGAATTAGTTCTTTATGAAAATGAAAATGATTTACAAAATTGCCGATATCACGCCGTGCGGCTGGTGTTTAAGGGCCTTGTTTTGGCATATGCCATCTAGGACAGCATACAAAAAAATGTCATGTATCCCTACTCCTAGATACTCCGAGGGACTAAGATAGTGAAACCGTAGTGGGGAGTGCAATCAACCTCTGGTTGAAAAAGAGGATAGAATACACCGTATTACATACCGCTCAACGGAAAAGTCGGGGGTCGGAAGACTCGCAATAAAAGTGGGTTGACGGGGTCGGGCGCGAGCAGGATCGCAGTTGCTCTATTTATTTCATGAAGTAGCGTAGAGGAGGGGCAGGGGGTAGGAGAGGCTGAGGACCACCCTTCGGTTGTCCGTGAAGGCGAAGTCCTCATTGCCTAGGGATAGGACTCCGGTACCCTCTGGGCCTTTAGTCGAAAGTTTGATCCCGTATGTGTAGGATAAGAGGTCGACAACAACAAGAGTAAGTTTGTAAGTCATGGAGGCTAGGCGGTGCTGGCCTTGTAGAGCATTGAGGTAGTGGGTGAGGGAGTCCGTGATTGAAGTGGCGAGCTCCTTTGCTGTTGGGGGTATGAGGTGGGCAAACCTTGAGGCCTCGATCAAGCAACAGTCCAATCGCAATTCGTAAAGTGTTTTGGGGACTATAGGGGGTGCCTACCTTCCGGCTTTGTGGGGGTGGTGATTCGGAGACGGTGAAGTGAGCGAACCTCTCACTAATGGGGAAGGCTAGCAAGGACTAAGGTGTGATGTGTGTCGTCGCTAAGGCATAAGGTGTGATGGGGTGAGATGAGCTAAAGTCGGGCCACGCTGCTTTTTAGTGTGGCTTGTTAACGTCTTCGAGCTCAAGCGCTTGCAAGAAGGACTAACGGGGAGCGTAGATGACGGTTATAGGCCACGGTGGGATGTTTTCGGCCTCGTAGGTAGTCCATGCCAATTATGTGGTGTGACGAGTACAGTCATGCAACAGTACATTGCAGGACATTGTACAGGTACTCGTTACGGATTCCAATTCGTGCTTTTCCACAAGACGGACGTATACTCGTGGGTACGTCGCTACTGCAATATTATAAGGGTGCTGATGCTACAGTACGACCAGTACCTCCCGGTACGTACAGATATGCATAATTAATCTAACCAGCCAGATGATGCGCCAGAACGAGCTCTCCAATGCAGAAGGAGCCGCGTCGTGAAACCCAATGCTAGGCAGGCCGTGTCTCGAGGACAGATGGCGACGGTTGAGCAGCACTAACGCGTGACACGTAAGCAAAGCTTGCAGGCGTAACTAGTCTGGGCTGAAACCTATTTAAGCCCAGTGCAGTAGAGGGAGGTGACAGAACCTTTTAACAATTCCTTTGTTCACTTACAACATCTACTGCCTAAGTACAGCAGTGAGACATCTTTCAACAATTGCCTCTCGACAACATCATTCTGCAATCTTTCAACAACAAAACTAGACAGACTAGAACAGGTTTGTGCTAGCGTTTAGCTTTCAGAGGCTACTCGCCACACTGGTTTCGGAGCTCACTGGTCGACGCACGCTTTCGTTGCTCGTTGATCTGCTCGACGTTGTTTGATTGAGTTGAGATGGCTTCTCTAGGAGCAGGACATTACGTGGTTTTGGTAATTCACGTTGGAGGAACTAAATCGTCGGACTTGAAGTTGGTGTTTCAGCGTGAGCCTCGTTCTGGTAAAACTTGGTTCCCAGCTGGCTCTGTCTTACCTAACGAAGAGCCTGTCGACGCTGCTATTCGCGAGTTACACGAGGAGACCGGTCTTGTTTTGACACCGGATGATTTGACGTTGTTGAGTGGTGAACCTGTTAACGTTGCACTACCTCAAGGACGACAGCTTGTCTACGTGTACTCGGCTTCTATTCCTGTCCTGTTTGCTACGAACAACTTACGTACACCTGCTCAGGTCGAGCAGGCTGTTTTGGCACAGTCGACAGTTAATCCGGATGGCACCTACGTCGTCCCGGAAATCATCAACATTGACGGTCTGACACTTACGCCCGCACAGAAGGGTTTACTTCGTGCTAAGAAGCACAAGAGTGAATTACTTCACTTTGGTTACGTGGCTCAGTGGGAATCTTTTTATAGAGCAATCACACAACATGTTCCAGTCATGCAAGACGACACGTCTATCCCGAGACAGTTCCACATGTACACCCGGTTTACGACGGTCGACTCTGGTTCTGTATGGCTTCTGATTCGAGGACACATTAATCGACTGACTGGTGAAGGACCTACGGATTCACGAGTGGGAATGCCGATGCCTACCCACAACTTGGCTGGACTATCTGTGACCCTCACGGAGACTCAGCGTTAGGCTGCTATTACTTCACCGTACCAGAATGGTCAGGTACCTCATGTATTGGAGGATTGGCTCGAAGCACAGCCTCAGCGTTTTATAATGCTTGGGATTACGGCTGACTCGTACGATGCAGTGTTCTGGGTTACTTCACAGTTTTCTGGACACCTGGGTGGGTGGTGGTTGAACCGGAAAAATCAGCCTCCAATTCCATCTACGTACAACGAGCTTGTTAAGGAGTTACGCTAATCTACGTTTCTTCCGAACATTCAAGACGACGCAATTAACGCTTTGCTAAGCTTTACGCAGAGCAGCACGATGAGTTACGCGGTTTTCACTAAACAGTACAACGACTACTTACGTCGGTCTCGTCAACACCTGACAGCTGAGGTACAGTGTGTACGCTTCATCAATGGCCTAGCGAACGAAGCGCTCAAGAACCTGGCTAAGTCACACCGAGCTCGGCAGGGATACCAGACTACACTAGTGGAGCTGCAAAACTTTTTGAATGATGTCGTGACAGACTCGCCGGAACTTGGCAATACAAAGTCTGTTGCTGGACCATCTGCCCAGCCCTCACGCAAGCGCAACCTTGATGACCCTTTTGAGGAAGCCTCTAACGTCTTGAAACGTAACAAAGGTGGCCGTGGCCGTGGCCGCGGACGTGGACGTGGAGGTGGTAACAATGGTGGTCGTGGTGGCAACAATGGTGAACGTGGTCAGACATCTGGTCGCGAAGATTTTAATTCACTCGCTAATGCAATGACAGTTGAGGAGCGTAAGCGACACATGGACGAAGGACTCTGCTTCAAGTGCCACAAGAAGGGACACCGTTTGTTCCAATGTCCGGAGTTCAAAGGCAAGGCACCGATGCAACCTAAGAAGCAATGATGGTGGCAAGGCTGTTCTACAAATGAACTGGAGCAGCCGGCTACATCTACTATTCATTCTGAGACACTGTTAGCGACAGAGGTCGTCGAAACACCTTCGACATCTCTATCAACTATAGTTGCGACACCTGTAACGCAAGTAGCAGGTCGTCGTCGTTAGACTAAGCAGAGACAGAGTCGTAAACCTGTAACCATGCGTTCAGTTGATTGGAAACTGGTTGACTCAGTCTTTGACTCTCTGCATGCACGATTCAACTTTACGTTGGAGGGATGTGCTGATGATGAAGGTCTTAACTCGCACGGTGACTTACCTCACTGTTCGCCGAGTGACTCGATTCTAGACAGAGATTTGACAGGAGAACGGGTGTTCATCAACCCACCCTGGGAGTTAGCTGAGCAGATTGCGCAGCATTTTGAGGATTGTCGTCGAACATCTCCGACATCTACGATGGCTGTAGTTGTACTACCGAAGTGCGCGAAGTTTACTCAGGTGACTAAGCACTGGAAACTTTATCAAGAATTCCCAGCAAGGACACAGCTTTTTACACGTCAGTCACTGGAGAACCCAGCGCAACAAGAGGTGGTTGCTCCAGCCCCTTGGCCTGTACAACTGTGGTTAGTCGACGCAGATTGTGCGTTTAACAACTCACCAGAACCTACAGCACCTGATCAACCCGACTCGGTACCTGTACCAACAGACGACTTGGAACAGTCCATCGCTACGCTGCAACAATTTTCCCCGCCAGCTACAGCACTACTGACTGACCTCACGGAAGCTCGCCCGTTAATTCGAACTGAGCTGACTGTGAAAACTCATGATGGCGGACACCAAATTTTTGGATTAGTGGACTGCGCTGCGACACTTGATTTTGTGTCAGAGGACTTTGTACGACGCTTTGCTTTACAGACTCGGAAGTCTGCAAGTAAGACTCCAGTTCGACTCGCTAACGGACAACGAGTGACTTCTACGACAGTCTGCGACGTCACTTTTGAGCTGGCTCGACACGAGTTTCAACGGACTTTCAACGTCTTACGTGATTTACGCACAGCTGATTTAATCCTGGGTTTACCATGGCTTGATGATGAACATGCCTCTTTACAATTTGGTACAACCAGAATTTTTACACTAATGGACGGCACAGCAGTGGAGACTACACTTGAGGAACGACGCCCTGAGTGTCTACTCCTGTCGTCTACAAAAGTTCAGAAACTTATGCGCAAGACGCGCCGCAGCACGGGACGTCATGCTGATTTTTACGTCATTGAACTTACGTCAGCCGCCAAACAATCAACAGACTTCCACACTGGAGAGGAACTAACAGCAGAACAATCTGACAACTTCCGGTCGTTACTCTTCAATGACTTCCCGGAGTTACTGCAACCTGTCGACTCTCCACATGTAAGCCGACAGTGGGATCATCCCATTGAAACAATTGGCCCAATGCGACGTCAACGTCTGAACAGATTGTCACCCGCAGAGTGCGTTGAGCTTAATCGACAGCTCAAAGACGCAGTGGAAGCTGGTTTGATACGCCCCAGCTACAATGAGTTCGGCTCGCCAATTCTTTTTGTGCGAAAAGCTGATGGCTCGCTACGTCTGTGCATTGACTACCGTGGTCTTAACGAAGTTACCCGAAAAGATGCTTACCCGCTACCGCGTGTGAACGACACTCTGGACGAACTTAAGGACGCAAATTTTTACACACACCTCGACCTCGCTTCTGGATTCTGGCAAGTTCGAGTGCGTGATCAGGACGTTCACAAGACGGCTTTTCAGACCCCTGATGGCTTAATGGAATGGGTCGCCATGCCGTTTGGGCTGTGCAACGCACCAGCTACTTTTAAGAGAATGATGAACGACATTCTACGCGACTTTTTACATAAGTTCGTGACAGTCTACCTGGATGACGTCTGTATCTACAGTCAAACTCTGGAAGAGCACCTCGAGTACCTACGTCTAGTGCTACAGCGATTCAAGGAGGGAGGGCTGAAATTACGCCTTAAGAAATGCTTCTTTGGATTGCAAGAAATGGAGTATCTGGGCTACACTGTGTCAGCCGGAAAAATTTCGGTTTCCACAAAGAAAGTCGAGGCCGTTACAGACTGGCCAGTGCCCAAGACGCAGAAGGAGGTTCGCAGTTTCGTACAGTTCTGCAACTTCTATGCGAGATTTATACACCATTTTAGCGACCTTACGGGTCCATTGACGGACTTACTGCGGAAGTCCCAGCCACAAAAGGTTACGCTGGCACCTGCCTGTTTGGAAGCCTTCGAGACTCTCAAGTTACGGCTCATTTCCGCGCCATGCCTGATCCTTCCGGAGGTCGGCTCGGACGCGACGTTCACCGTAGCTACACATGCTTCAACAGTGGGGATTGCAGCGGTCATGTTGCAAGACCAAGGAGGAGGTCTTCAACCAGTCTCTTACTGGGCGCGTAAGCTGAATCGAGCTGAGCGTGGTAACACTTACTCTGCGTACGACTTAGAAGCTTTGGCCGTATGCGAAGCTGTCAAGCATTGGAGGTGCTATCTTGAAGGCTGTTCTAAGTTCCTTGTCGTAACAGACCACGACACACTGCGACATCTGCTCAGGCAACCGAACAACAGGCTGAACAAGCGGCAAGCAAGATACCTGCGGGATTTGCAACCGTTTGTGGGCTCGATGACACTTGCATATCGCAAGGGAGCTCTGAACGAAGCCGACCCGTTAAGCCGGCGTCCAGACTTCGTACCTCAGGCCACAGTACCCTTGTTTTGGGATGGCGAGGTTTCGTCAGATCGAGAATTACGACGGAAGTCCCAGCTGCTGTTTGAAGACGCACAGTTAAATTCACTGACTGTTGAAGCGTTGCAGCTGAGCCCTGAGTTCGCTGATCTCATTCGCGAGGGGTTCTCACGAGATTCGTTTTATGGGGACGATGGTGAGTGGACAAGAGACAGCCGGATAGAAGCCAGAGACGGGTACTTTTGGCGTCTCAATCGCCTCTGTATTCCACAGAACTCTGAGCTCCGACTGAGATTGATCACAGAGCTGCACGAAAGTTCGTCAGCAGGTCACAGAGGAGTTGCTAGCACTCTTGCTAAAGCACTCGACAGATTCTGGTGGAAACGAATCCGCCAAGATGTGAAAGATTTTTGTGAACGCTGCGTCGTGTGCCGACGAGCGAAGATTCGACCGCAAATGGCTGCGACTCTTTACCCATTACCTGTTCCACCCAGACCGTGGCACACAATTGGTCTTGACTACCTGACACACTTGCCTGAGAGCAACGGCTTTAACAGTGCGCTGATTGTAGTAGACCATCTAACTCGAATGGCCCATTTTCTGCCATGTACAGAGTCGATTACTGCCGAAGAAACTGGCACTTTATTTTTACAGGGAGTCTACCGCTTACATGGACTTCCCCGTGTGCTAATCAGCGACCGCGACCCAAAACTTGTCAGCGCTTTCTGGCAGACACTATGGAGACGCCTTGGAACGCGTCTGAACATGTCTTCCAGCCGACACCCAGAAACAGACGGACTGACAGAACGCGTGAACAGCACGTTTCAGTAGCTTCTTCGTTGCTTCTGTTGCTATGATGGCTCTGATTGGTCGACACTTTTACCACAAGTGGAATTTGCGTACAACGCTTCGCGTGCACTCGGAATTGAGCACACACCGTTCGAGGCTAACTTTGGTTTTTCTCCTGAGGAGCCTCCTGACCTGCTCTTCAGCATGCGACCGTCGATTCCAATTTCGCAAGACGCAACAAAACGGTTAAGATTGTTACAGGAAGTGCACACCCTGGTACGCTCTGTGTTACAGCTACACAAGGACGAGATGCAGGCGCGCACAGAACCGTCTACAGCGCCACACTTCGCTAAGGGAGACAAGGTGTCAGTCGTCACAGCAAATCTTTTTCTGCGAGGACAACCGAACAGGAAACTCAGAGACAGACAGCTCGGCCCTCTTTCAGTGGAGGAGCAGATTGGAAAACACAGTTACAGATTGAAACTACCAGCGACAGTACGCTTACATCCTGTGTTCCATGTTAACAACTTACGACCTTGCTCTACCGCTCCGCTACGACCAGCTGTCCCTGTGACTATACCTGAAGGAGACGATGAGGAGTTTGACGTCTCGCACATCTCTGCTGTGTGCATCAAGTCGCTACCCGGGCGACGAGGCAAATATTTGCTCTTCATGACGCACTTCAGTGATGACGACATTCCACCTGTCTGGCACCGGTTAAACGAGGTGCATCGAACAATTGCGTTACAAGAATTCTTGGAGACGCCCCAATGGCGCAAGTTCGCCAAGACTCAGGCGTACATTGACTTCATGCACGCTCACCCAGCGCGCATTCCTGAGTCCCAGTAACTGCTTCAGTAAAGGAGCCAAGAACCACGGAGGTCTGCCTCGCGGCGGCCTCATTGATCTGTCAAGAGGGGGAGGGTACGAGTGTGACGAGTATAGTCCTGCAACAGTACATTGCAGGACATTGTACAGGTACTCGTTACGGATTCCAATTCGTGCTTTTCCACAGGACGGACGTATACTCGTGGGTACGTCGCTACTGCAATATTATAAGGGTGCTGATGCTACAGTACGACCAGTACCTCCCGGTACGTACAGATATGCATAATTAATCTAACTAGCCAGATGACGCGCCATAACGAGCTCTTCCATGCAGAAGGAGCCGCGTCGTGAAACCCAATGCTAGGCAGGCCGTGTCTCGAGGACAGATGACGACGGTTGAGCAGCACTAACGCGTGACACGTAAGCGAAGCTTGCAGGCGTAACTAGTCTGGGCTGAAACCTATTTAAGCCCAGTGCAGTAGAGGGAGGTGACAGAACCTTTTAACAATTCCTTTGTTCACTTACAACATCTACTGCCTAAGTACAACAGTGAGACATCTCTCATCAATTGCCTCTCGACAACATCATTTGCCATCTTGCAACAACAGAACTAGACAGACTAGAACAGATTTGTGCTAGCGTTTAGCTTTCAGAGGCTAACCGCCACATGTGGCGTCGTAGGTGTCTTTCTCTACTTCAAATGCGACAAGCGCCCCGTCGTCCCATATGTTAGCGAGGGCGAACGCTAGCATGTCGCGGGCTTGGTAGGTGTTGAGGCCTTTCAGTTTAGGTCCGATGATCAAGAGGTGGTGGCGGCTCCATTCTTCATCGTCGAGGTGAGGTGCCCCCTAAATCGATATCGCATAGGGGCTGCCCTCCGGGTCAATTGTTGGTTGTGTGACATCGTGCGTGGTTTTGTTTGTAGAGGAGTTCTTGAGCGACCGATGCGGATCAAGAAGGTGCCAATAGTGAAGGGGGGAGGTTCCGGCGGCCGGTTGGGTCTTAGCAGCCGGGTCGAGCTTTAAGCATATACGGATGTTCTTCTCGGGAACCTTGACTCCCGAGCGGTTGCTGGTAGCAGTGATGATATTCTTTATGTTGGCGTGCATGCAGACGAGGTTGAGAGCGATGTTGGTATTCACAAGCCCATTCAGCTTGGGGATCACCATGGAGGAGTGTGCGCCGGTGGCGGTGAAGTGGGGTGGGTAGGCAAGAGGACGGGGAACGTCTAGATTGGTAAGGTGTCTTGTTGTATCCTCGAAGTCATTCTAGTCGCGTAGGGCGGGTCGAGGAGGGGGTTGGGAGGTAGTGGCCCAAGCGTCGTCGGGAAGTGTCTGACATGATGGGGGGGAGGGGGTTGTCCGGTCCGCTTGTATGAGGGCCTTATCTTCGGGGTTGGTAGGGATAGGGTCAACGTTATGGGGCTGAGTTCGGTCGGTGAAGTCCACACGTTCGGGCTAGTCAGTAGGTGCTGGTATTTGGGTGGGGCGGAGGTGGCCATGGTGTTGCATGGGACGGGGGAGCGCGATATGTCGTTGTGACTAGTGGGTGTGGCGGTTTTCTTGTCCAAGGAATTGTTCGGCTAACGGGAAGGCCTCGGGGTCGGGAGGAGTTGGCTGAAGAAGGTTGTGAGTGGCTTTCGGGTTGTGTTGGCGAGCGTCGGTCGGAGGTCGGTGAGACGAGGCGTTGGGTTGGTGGGTGGGTCGGCTTGTTTTGAAATTGAAATTATATTACAACAACATCTGCTAGTTGGACCAACTTCTTTCTAACGGCCATCAATACTCTGCCATCTAGGACTGTTTACATATCCCTCCGTAGGACTACTAATGGACACATATGTACGCTAGACTCCGGGGGAGTCCCGGCTATCCACCTATAGGTGTTCGCTATAGGTGTTCGCAGCTCATTCGCGATGCGATGCGATGGGTTCATATACACAATATGTTCCTATCGGGTACCGACTTTTGGCGGTACTTGGATAAGGCGTACCACTCCGTTCCGGGAAGCGGCGGTTCTATCCCCCTTCATGCCATTCCGTGTGTACATGGATTAACATGTTATGGGCCCTCCGCGTTTACGCGGGGTTTACTAGGGCACCGGCCGGAGTTTGTCCATTAAGGGGGAGTGTTTACATATCCCTCCGTAGGACTACTAATGGACACATCTGTACGCTAGACTCCGGGGGAGTCCCGGCCCTCCACCTATAGGTGTTCGCTATAGGTGTTCGCAGCTCATTCGCGATGCGATGCGATGGGTTCATATACACAATATGTTCCTATCGGGTACCGACTTTTGGCGGTACTTGGATAAGGCGTACCACTCCGTTCCGGGAAGCGGCGGTTCTAACCCCCTTCATGCCATTCCGTGTGTACATGGATTAATAAGGACACTTACAAGAACGATTGGGCCGAGTACTCTTCGACCATGTACACCAATCGACACATCTAGTTGCAATGTGTGCCGACGTTCCTTGAAGGATAAAAGCTGTAAGCAACCGCAGTAATTGCCACAATCCCCCCGCCTAAGCAGTAACAACAATAGTATTTTTGTAAATCAACCAAGGCATATCTAAAAATAAACCCATTTGTCAAGAACATTAAATGAAACTGCTACTCAACTTTCACGATTCACGTCCAGCTCCCACCAAACTGGGATGCCGACGGGCCTAGGCCAAACGGCGTTCGAGAGGATCGGCAGGACAGCCTATTCTAGCTTTCGCGTGACTTCGGTCTTGCCGGAGAAAGGAGGGGAAAGGCTAGCGAAAAAATCTCCTCGCGCGGTCACTCGTCGCATCCCCAATCCCGAACCCAAGTCCTAGCCACTCCTCCCCTCGAGACTTTCCTCCTTTTGAGGTCCCATGTCATCTCGAGGGCATGTGGGGGGGACCGAGACATCTAGAAAGAAAAAAGCCAACGCTCTTGCCGCCGCGTTGAAATGTTTTCACGTCCATATCCCCGGTTTTATTATGTGTCCGTACCCGAATACTTGTCCGGAAATCAGCCAGTGACCGTACCCTTCACCCACCGTTCCCGCGTCCATCGAGCACCCTTGTTTTGAGTGCGAGCCTCCGCGCATACCCGGGCTCGTACTCTCTTATATTAGGTGTGCGAAAAGCTACAGATGGTAGCAATTTAGTGCACTCTTCCCATAAAGTCCATTACTAGCGGCACGCATTTGATTACTCGCCACACACAGCCATGATGGCCGTGCAACTCAATTGGGGTTAGAATAATTATTTGCGAACAACACACCACGGCGCGTTGCTCACTAACGTGGACACCTGTGACGAGTACAGTCCTGCAACAGTACATTGCAGGACATTGTACAGGTACTCGTTACGGATTCCAATTCGTGCTTTTCCACAGGACGGACGTATACTCGTGGGTACGTCGCTACTGCAATATTGTAATGGTGCTGATGCTACAGTACGACCAGTACCTCCCGGTACGTACAGATATGCATAATTAATCTAACCAGCCAGATGACGCGCCAGAACGAGCTCTTCCATGCAGAAGGAGCCGCGTCGTGAAATCCAATGCTAGGCAGGCCGTGTCTCGAGGACAGATGGCGACGGTTGAGCAGCACTAACGCCTGACACGTAAGCAAAGCTTGCAGGCGTAACTAGTCTGTGCTGAAACCTATTTAAGCCCAGTGCAGTAGAGGGAGGTGACAGAACCTTTTAACAATTCCTTTGTTCACTTACAACATCTACTGCCTAAGTACAGCAGTGAGACATCTTTCAACAATTGCCTCTCGACAACATCATTCTGCAATCTTTCAACAACAGAACTAGACAGACTAGAACAGATTTGTGCTAGCGTTTAGCTTTCAGAGGCTACTCGCCACACTGGTTTCGGAGCTCACTGGTCGACGCACGCTTTCGTTGCTCATTGATCTGCTCGACGTTGTTTGATTGAGTTGAGATGGCTTCTCTAGGAGCAGGACATTACGTGGTTTTGGTAATTCACGTTGGAGGAACTAAATCGTCGGACTTGAAGTTGGTGTTTCAGCGTGAGCCTCGTTCTGGTAAAACTTGGTTCCCAGCTGGCTCTGTCTTACCTAACGAAGAGCCTGTCGACGCTGCTATTCGCGAGTTACATGAGGAGACCGGTCTTGTTTTGACACCGGATGATTTGACGCTGTTGAGTAATGAACTTGTTAATGTTACACTACCTCAAGGACGACAGCTTGTCTACGTGTACTCGGCTTCTATTCCTGTCCTGTTCGCTACGAACAACTTACGTACACCTGCTCAGGTCGAGCAGGCTGTTTTGGCACAGTCGACAGTTAATCCGGATGATACTTACGTCGTACCGGAAACCATCAACATTGACGGTCTGACACTTACGCCCGCACAGAAGGGTTTACTTCGTGCTAAGAAGCACAAGAGTGAATTACTTCACTTTGGTTACGTGGCTCAGTGGGAATCTTTTTATCGAGCAATCACACAACATGTTCCAGTCATGCAAGACGACACGTCTATCCCGAGACAGTTCCACATGTACACCCGGTTTACGACGGTCGACTCTGGCTCTGTATGGCTACTGATTCGTGGACACATTAATCGACTGACTGGTGAAGGACCTACGGATTTACGAGTGGGAACGCAAATGCCTACCCACAACTTGGCTGGACTATCTGTGACCCTCACGGAGACTCAGCGTAAGGCTGCTATTACATCACCGTACCAGGATGGTCGAGTGCCTCAAGTACTGGAGGATTGGCTCGAAGCACAGCCTCAGCGTTTTATAATGCTTGGAATTGCGGCTGACTCGTACGATGCAGTGTTTTGGGTTACTTCACAGTTTTCTGGACACCTAGGTGGGTGGTGGTTGAACCGGAAAAATCAGCCTCCAATTCCATCTACGTACAACGAGCTTGTTGCGGAGATACGCAAGTCGACGTTTCTTCCGAACATTCAAGACGACGCAATTAACGCTTTGTTAAGCTTTACGCAGAGCAACACGATGAGTTACGCGGTTTTCACTAAACAGTACAACGACTACTTACGTCGATCTCGTCAACACCTGACAGCTGAGGTACAGTGTGTACGCTTCATTAATGGCCTAGCGAACGATGCGCTCAAGAGACTGGCTAAGTCACACCGAGCTCAGCAAGGATACCAGACTACGCTAGTGGAGCTGCAAAACTTTTTGAATAACATCGTGAAAGACTCGCCGGAACTGGGCAATACAAAGTCTGTTGCTGGACCATCTGCCCAGCCTTCACGCAAACGCAACCTTGATGACCCTTTCGAGGAAGCCTCTAACGTCTGGAAACGTAACAAAGGTGGCCGTGGACGTGGCCGCGGACGTGGACGTGGAGGTGGTAACAATGGTGGACGCGGTCAGACATCTAATCGCGAAGATTTTAATTCACTCGCAAATGCAATGACAGCTGAGGAGCGTAAGCGACACATGGACGAAGGACTCTGCTTCAAGTGCCACAAGAAGGGACACCGTTTGTTCCAATGCCCGGAGTTCAAAGGCAAGGCACTGATGCAACCTAAGAAGCAATGATGGTGGCAAGGCTGTTCTACAAATGAACTGGAGCAGCCGGCTACATCTACTATTCATTCTGAGACACTGTTAGCGACAGAGGTCGTCGACACACCTTCGACATCTCCATCGACTACAGTTGCGACACATGTAACGCAAGTAGCAGGTCGTCGTCGTCTGATTAAGCAGAGACATAGTCGTAAACCTGTAACCAGACGTTCAGTTGATTGGAAACTGGTTGACTCAGTCTTTGACCCTCTGCAAGTACGATTCAACTTCACGTTGGAGGGATGTGCTGATGATGAAGGTCTTAACTCGCACGGTGACTTACCTCACTGTTCGCCGAGTGACTCGATTCTAGACAGAGATTTGACAGGAGAACGGGTGTTCATCAATCCACCCTGGGAGTTAGCTGAGCAGATTGCGCAGCATTTTGAGAATTGTCGTCGAACATCTCCGACATCTACGATGGCTGCATTTGTACTACCAAAGTGGGCGAAATTTACTCAGGTGACTAATCGCTGGAAACTTTATCAAGAATTCCCAGCAAGGACACAGCTTTTTACACGTCAGTCACTGGAGAACCCAACGCAACAAGAGGTGGTTGCTCCAGCCCCTTGGCCTGTACAACTGTGGTTAGTCGACGCAGATTGTGCGTTTAACGACTCACCAGAACCTACATCACCTGATCAACCCGACTCGGTACCTGTACTAGCAGACGACTCGGAACAGTCCATCGCTACGCTGCAACAATTTTCCCCGCCAGCTACAGCACTACTGACTGACCTCACGGAAGCTCGCCCATTAATTCGAACTGGGCTGACTGTGAAAACTCCTGATGGCGGACACCAAATTTTTGGATTAGTGGACTGCGCTGCGACACTTGATTTTGTGTCAGAGGACTTTGTACGACGCTTTGCTTTACAGACTCGGAAGTCTGCAAGTAAGACTCCAGTTCGACTCGCTAACGGACAACGAGTGACTTCTACGACAGTCTGCGACGTCACTTTTGAGCTGGCTCGACACGAGTTTCAACGGACTTTCAACGTCTTACGTGATTTACACACAGCTGATTTAATTCTCGGTTTACCATGGCTTGATGACGAATAGGCCTCTTTACAATTTGGTACAACCAGAATTTTTACACTAATGGACGGCAAAGCTGTGGAGACTTCACTTGAGGAACGACGCCTTGAGTGTCTCCTCCTGTCGTCTACAAAAGTTCAAAAGCTTATGCGCAAGACGCGCCGCAGCAGAGGACGTCATGCTGATTTTTACGTCATTAAACTTACGTCAGCTGCCGAACAATCAACAAACTTTCACACTGGAGAGGAACTAACAGCAGAACAATCTGACAACTTCCGGTCGTTACTTTTTGAAGACTTCCCGGAGTTACTGCAACCTGTCGACTCTCCGCCAGTAAGCCGACAGTGGGATCACCCCATTGACACAACTGGCCCGATGCGACGTCAACGTCTGAACAGATTGTCACCCGCAGAGTGCGCTGAGCTTAATCGACAGCTTAAAGACGCAGTGGAAGCTGGTTTGATACGCCCCAGCTACAGTGAGTTCGGCTCGCCAATTCTTTTTGTGCGAAAAGCTGATGGCTCGCTACGTCTGTGCATTGACTACCGCGGTCTTAACGAGGTTACGCGTAAAGATGCTTACCCGCTACCGCGTGTGGACGACACTCTGGACGAACTTAAGGACGCAAATTTTTACACACACCTCGACCTCGCTTCAGGATTCTGGCAAGTTCGAGTACGTGATCAGGACGTTCACAAGACGGCTTTTCAGACCCCTGATGGCTTAATGGAATGGGTCGCCATGCCGTTTGGGCTGTGCAACGCACCATCTACTTTTCAGAGAATGATGAACGACATTCTTCGCGACTTTTACATAAGTTCGTGACAGTCTACCTGGACGACGTCTGTATCTAAAGTCGAACTCTGGAAGAGCACCTCGAGTACCTACGTCTAGTGCTACAGCGATTCAAGGAGGAAGGGCTGAAATTACGCCTTAAGAAATGCTTCTTCGGATTGCAAGAAATGGAGTATCTGGGCTACACTGTGTCAGCCGGTAAAACTTCGGTTTCCACAAAGAAAGTCGAGGCCGTTGCAGACTGGCCAGTGCCCAAGACGCAGAAGGAGGTTCGCAGTTTCGTACAGTTCTGCAACTTCTATGCGAGATTTATACACCATTTTAGCGACCTTACGGCTCCATTGACGGACTTACTGCGGAAGTCCCAGCCACAAAAGGTTACGCTGACGCCTGCCTGTTTGGAAGCCTTCGAGACTCTCAAGTTACGGCTCATTTCCGCGCCATGCCTGATCCTTCCGGAGGTCAGCTCGGACGCGACGTTCACCGTGGCTACACATGCTTCAACAGTGGGGATTGCAGCAGTCCTGTTGCAAGACCAAGGAGGCGGTCTTCAACCAATCTCTTACTGGGCGCGTAAGCTGAATCCATCTGAGCGTGGTAACACTTACTTTGCGTACGACTTAGAAGCTTTGGCCGTATGCGAAGCTGTCAAGCATTGGAGGTGCTATCTTGAAGGCTGTTCTAAGTTCCTTGTCGTAACAGACCACGACACACTGCGGCATCTGCTCAGGCAACCGAACAACAGGTTGAACAAGCGGCAAGCAAGATACCTGCGGGATTTGCAACCGTTTGTGGGCTCGATGACACTTGCATATCGCAAGGGAGCTGTGAACGAAGCCGACCCGTTAAGCCGGCGTCCAGACTTCGTACCTCAGGCCACAGTACCCTTGTTTTGGGATGGCGAGGTTTCGTCAGATCGAGAATTACGACGGAAGTCCCAGCTGCTGTTTGAAGACGCACAGTTAAATTCACTGACTGTTGAAGCGTTGCAGCTGAGCCCTGAGTTCGCTGATCTCATTCGCGAGGGGTTCTCACGAGATTCGTTTTATGGGGACGATGGTGAGTGGACAAGAGACAGCCGGATAGAAGCCAGAGACGGGTACTTTTGGCGTCTCAATCGCCTCTGTATTCCACAGAACTCTGAGCTCCGACTGAGATTGATCACAAAGCTGCACGAAAGTTCGTCAGCAGGTCACAGAGGAGTTGCTAGCACTCTTGCTAAAGCACTCGACAGATTCTGGTGGAAACGAATCCGCCAAGATGTGAAAGATTTTTGTGAACGCTGCGTCGTGTGCCGACGAGCGAAGATTCGACCGCAAATGGCTGTGACTCTTTACCCATTACCTGTTCCATCCAGACCGTGGCACACAGTTGGTCTTGACTACCTGACACACTTGCCTGAGAGCAACGGCTTTAACAGTGTGCTGATTGTAGTAGACCATCTAACTCGAATGGCCCATTTTCTGCCATGCACAGAGTCGATTACTGCCGAAGAAACTGGCACTTTATTTTTACAGGGAGTCTACCGCTTACATGGACTGCCCCGTGTGCTAATCAGCGACCGCGACCCAAAATTTGTCAGCGCTTTCTGGCAGGCACTATGGAGGCGTCTTGGAACGCGACTGAACATGTCTACCAGCCGACACCCAGAAACAGACGGACTGACAGAGCGCGTGAACAGCACGTTTCAACAGCTTCTTCGTTGTTTTTGTTGCTATGATGGCTCTGATTGGACAGCACTTTTACCGCAAGTGGAATTTGCGTACAACGCTTCGCGTGCACTCGGAATTGAGCACACACCGTTCGAGGCTAACTTTGGTTTTTCCCCTGAGGAGCCTCCTGACCTACTCTTCAGCATGCGACCATCGATTCCAATTTCGCAAGACGCAACAAAACGGTTGAGATTGTTACAGGAAGTGCACACCCTGGTACGCTCTGTGTTACAGCTACATAAGGACGATATGCAGGCGCGCACAGAACCGTCTACAGCGCCACACTTCGCTAAGGGAGACAAGGTGTCAGTCGTCACAGCAAATCTTTTTCTGCGAGGACAACCGAACAGGAAACTCAGGGACAGACAGCTCGGCCCTTTTTCAGTGGAGGAGCAGATTGGAAAACACCGTTACAGATTGAAACTACCAGCGACAGTACGCTTACATCCTGTGTTCCATGTTAACAACTTACGACCCTGCTCTACCGCTCCGCTACGACCAGCTGTTCCAGTAACTGTACCTGAAGGAGACGATGAGGAGTTTGACGTCTCGCACATCTCTGCTGTGTGCATCAAGTCGCTACCTGGACGACGAGGCAAATATTTGCTCTTCATGACACACTTCAGTGATGACGATATTCCACCTGTCTGGCACCGTTTGAACGAGGTGCATCGAACAATTGCGTTACAAGAATTCTTGGAGACGCCCCAATGGCGCAAGTTCGCCAAGACTCAGGCGTACATTGACTTCATGCACGCTCACCCAGCGCGCATTCCTGAGTCCCAGTAACTGCTTCAGTAAAGGAGCCAAGAACCACGGAGGTCTGCCTCGCGGCGGCCTCATTGATCTGTCAAGAGGGGGAGGGTACGAGTGTGACGAGTACAATCTTGCAACAGTACATTGCAGGACATTGTACAGGTACTCGTTACGGATTCCAATTCGTGCTTTTCCACAGGACGGACGTATACTCGTGGGTACGTCGCTACTGCAATATTGTAATGGTGCTGATGCTACAGTACGACCAGTACCTCCCGGTACGTACAGATATGCATAATTAATCTAACCAGCCAGATGACGCGCCAGAACGAGCTCTTCCATGCAGAAGGAGCCGCGTCGTGAAATCCAATGCTAGGCAGGCCGTGTCTCGAGGACAGATGGCGACGGTTGAGCAGCACTAACCCCTAACACGTAAGCAAAGCTTGCAGGCGTAACTAGTCTGTGCTGAAACCTATTTAAGCCCAGTGCAGTAGAGGGAGGTGACAGAACCTTTTAACAATTCCTTTGTTCACTTACAACATCTACTGCCTAAGTACAACAGTGAGACATCTTTCAACAATTGCCTCTCGACAACATCATTCTGCAATCTTTCAACAACAGAACTAAACAGACTAGAACAGATTTGTGCTAGCGTTTAGCTTTCAGAGGCTACCCGCCACAACACCTTTATCGTCACGCCCCAATTACGATGGGCACACACGATGGATTTGCGGCCCATATTTTGCGGGCCAAAATTCGTGCATGTGCATGTTATGCACGCCACTTTCCGTAGTTCGGTACACGCAGTGTCGCGACAAGCAAGTAGACTACTCGACACTGGATTCTTAACATGCTTGAAAAACTGCACTAGTATCCGTCGAGTGTGTTGCCCCCGGCCGCGTACATAGCGGCGACACCGAGAATGGCATGTCGTGTGCACTTGGCTTTCTTCCCACGTGCCCGGAAATACAACCAAGGAGCACGGGACCCTAAAACTTTAAAACCAAATGGGCTTGAGGGGCGGTTTACATGCAGTGTAAGCACTTGAGCGCGCGGATTGCCGGGCGTGAAAAATGGCGGAGAGCTTTCAAAGTACTCTAGCACGGGCTTTTATTTGGCCGTAGGCAAATGACACGGCACCATGCCATTATGGGGCATCGAATGGGAAGCGCCGTGAATAGGAGAAGTATAGAGCGGTGATTGTTGAGCGTACTGGCGAAGCGAGTGTGCGGGTACCACATGTCCCTAGGTTGCTAGCCCCGCGCGAATTTGGCAGATTTTGAAACCCTAAAAACTTTAGCTGGCTATACGAAGGCCCAGATGACATCGGACGGCGGATCATTTGGTAGTTGAAGTTGAAAACTTTTATTGCTTTGGGGGAAGGGCTTCCATTTGCAATTTGGTTTGCTTCAATCGGACATCGTACGGCAAAGCTAGGGGGTTTTGACTTTTGAGCCTCTCAAGTTGTGGTTTTCCGGCGCCAATTCCACCCCCGTCGAGCGTCTCAGCGGCACCTGCCATCACACCCACATGCTCTCATGTTTGCCGACAACATGCTAGGGTCGTAAAAATCGCCTGCTAATTTGTCGCCGACTTCGGGAGTATTCACCAGCCAAAGTATGGGAAATCCATATACCGAGAAGCCCGAGTAAGGGTATGCCAAAAAATCGGGACTTGGCCGCAAACCCTGATGCGTCGGATAGACGCCCGCCGGCGGCGCAGCGGCGGCGGTCCAGAAGGGGGGTGCGCTCGCATGCCCGTCGGCACCTACCTCTGCCTCCACGCGGTGGGCGCTTACCTTGTAGCCGTGCCATGCTTGGCATGGTAGGGGGCTAAACGAGGTACCCGGAGCTGCGATCTGCGTGATCAATGGCTATCGGGAAGCCATGTACGGAGGCTTTTGGAAATCAAAATATACGTGCACTAGCATTAAGATCTCCCGCTTGGCCAGTCCAATATGTTTCTTCGCGACCGAATACTCACAGATAACATAAGATCTCCCGATAAGGAGGCGGGGGCGGTGCATGTGAAAAAAATTGGCGAGAAAAGTACGGACGGATCAAAGGTGGGATGCGGGTGTTGGAGTTGGATGCGGACAACCGGGAAGCAGCGCCATGGAAGGGCGCTCGCTCGATGTTGATCGTCGCTCATGTGGTCGAGCATTCCCATCAAGGGGAGTGGAATTCCACAATTGCAACGAGGCGTACAGCCGCGACGAGAGGAGCGGCACGGTCGGGCGGCCCCGATATTCGATCGGCCGCCGCCCAAAAATCCCGTACGGAGGGTTTCGGCTAAAACTTCCGTACCCGGCACCTTTTGAGGTCGGAGCCCCGATCATGCCTTCTAACCCATGCTCTCCTCTCGTCGGTACACACCATCGATGATAGGATGCCTCAAGCGGCGAACTAGGGTTATCGCGAATGCATACCGCCCACGGCGCTTCCGTGACCGCATAAACCACAAGGAGAGGGTACGGGCGGCTAGGCGGTATAGTACGGATTAGCCGCTGCCGGAAATAGCTGGCGGCTGCCCGGGACATGACAAACGCGACGGGAGGAGCGACATATGGCAACCAATTGTGGCTAATCCATGAACACACGGAATGGCATGAAGGGGGTTAGAACCGCCGCTTCCCGGAACGGAGCTGTACGCCTTATCCAAGTACCGCCAAGAGTCGGTACCCGATAGGAACATATTGTGCATATGAACCCATCGCATCGCATCGTGCACACACTGCGAACACCTATAGCGAACACCTATAGGTGGAGGGCCAAGACTCCCCCGGAGTCCAGCGTATAGATGTGTCCATTATCATGTCCACCATAGGGATCTCACAACACTCCCCCTTAATGGACATCATTCCATGAACTCCGGCCGGTACTCTAGTAAACCCCGCAGTAAACGCGGAGGGCCCATAACCTGTTAATCCACGAACACACGGAATGGCATGAAGGGGGTTAGAACCGCCGCTTCCCGGAACGGAGCTGTACGCCTTATCCAAGTACCGCCAAAAGTCGGTACCCGATAGGAACATATTGTGCATATGAGCCTATCGCATCGCATCGTGCACACACTGCGAACACATATAGCGAACACCTGTAGGTGGAGGGCCATGACTCCGGGGGGGTCTTGGCTCTCCACCTAGTCGTACATATGTGTCCATTATCTTGTCCACCATGGGGATCTCACAACATACTATGAGTTTCTCCCCCTTGTTCGGAAGGGAGGGGAAAGCCTAGGCTAGGAGACAAATTGCGCCGAGAGGAGCGGCTCTTATCTCGGACGAGGGTGTGTGTGGATCGAGTCGGGGCCTACGACGACCTGAGCGAGGGAGTATTTCGCCTACCTTCCCCTCCCTAGCTCCGGTACGACTAGAGTCGCACATGGAGCCTAGGCTAGGCAGGTCCGACTCGACCCACACACGTTGGCAAGCTAGGATGATTAGCACCCTCGAGCGGCGGGAGCGGGCCGCGCATCGTGGAGATAGCGACATAGTACTTTATCGTAGCGATAGACCACGTCTGTCCATATATTATTTACATTCTGTTGTTACTGGAGACGGAGAGGGATGGATAAGGAGATCCCCGGCGTAGAACCATGTCCTTAAGACCTAGATGGCAGCATTGGGAACACTCTAAGACAACGGCCAATCCATCGGTACTTGTTGTAAAAATTGTTGAATTTCTACGTCGGATATCAGCCGGGCGGGGCCCCATTTGTGCCCCGCTTCCCTTTTTTTCATTGTAAACACAAACTTCGACCTCCTTTTCAACGAGCTAAATTACAATAAAATCCTACAAACCGGACATGATCAACACCCGCCCTACGCTTAAAGCCTCATTTCACTAGTAACGGACTTTATATGAAGAGTGTAGTGCATGATCGCAATGGCCATATCAAAAAGGGCGCGGAGGGTCCGGGAATTCCTCAAACCCTCCGCACCGAGTTTTCCGGCGGCTGCTCACCCTTAGGACCGCCGTTGCCAAACCTCGCCGCTCCTCCCGTCGCGACAATCCTCCTGATGGTGTCGTGCTGCCCCCTTTCGGCCGGCTCGACGTCAACAAGCATGTTGATGTCGAGCGAGGGCCATACCCTAGCGATCCTTCCCGGATTCCCGCCGCCAGCTCCAACACCCGCGTCCCACCGCTGATTTGTCCGTACCATTGTTGTGCGGAACATAGTTCCTTTCCGGTCACTTCCGACGGAACACCGGAATTCCGTGTACTTCCGTTTCGCCGGAATTCCTCTCAAAAAGGATATTGAACCATGCAAACACGGTTAGTGTGGAAGATAACTCACGCAAACGTAGTTACACTCACAGTCACGCAAACATGACAGTCACAGAGACAACCAGCCTACATGCGTGGTGTCGGGACAACACAAGTGGGAGAGCTGTAGCCTAGCGACAGCTCTGTACCGAGTCAAACAGTTTATCGGTATGTCCGATCTAGACATGTACTAATACTAGAGTAGCTTACTACTACATATCTAGAGTAGCTTACAATAGCTATATGCAACTAATACTTATACGGTATTACTTACAATACTCCCCCTAAAGGTAGCTACGGGATGAAGCGTTGCATTGGGTCTTGTCCTCCAAGGATTGCACTTCGGTGTCTTGCCACTGCATGTCTTGGGAGGGGTTTGGTGAGCATGTCAGCCACCATCTGGTCAGTGGGGAGGTACCTCATCTTGATGGTCCCCGGCTCCACGTGGTCTTTGAGGAAGTGCCACTTCAGACCGATGTGCTTAGTCTTCTCGTTGACCAAGGCATTTTGAGAATATGCAATGGCGCTTTGGTTGTCCTCCCAAATGGTGGTGGTTTCGGTGACGGGGTTGTTGAAGATTTCCCCGAGGAGTTGTCGGAGGTGGAGTCCCTCCTTGGTGGCGTCAGCCGCAGAGTAGTACTCGGCTTCACACGTGGATTGAGCCGCACAAGTATGTTGTTTGGACTTGTAGCTGATGGGCCCGCGTCCGAGGGTGAAGAGATAGCCGGAGCGAGACTTGCGGGTGCTGCTGTCGTTGGCCCAGTCAGCGTCGGCAAAGCATGTGAGTTGGAGGCTGTGGTCCATGCCCCCCCCAACGTTAGGCGCATGTCGATAATGCCATGAAGGTAGCGGAGGACCTTTTTCAGAGCCTGCAAGTTTGCCTCAATGGGTGAGGATTGGGCGGAGCCGAGGATGCTCAATGACGTGGAGACATCGGGGCGCGTGCAAACGGCTGCGCACTGGAGGCTGCCCATGAGGCTAGGGTAGACGTCCTTGGCCACCCCGGTGAGTGAGGGCGAGGTCATGCGCGCGAGGCCGGCGAGAAAGCCTGGGTCCATGGGATGTGACGACGGCTTAGAGTCGGACATGCCGTACTTGGCGAGTATGTCGCCCAGGTACTTGGATTGGTCAAGCGAGATGGTGCGCGTGGAGCGGTCGCGGGTAATGTGCATGCCGAGGAGTTGGGAGACGTTGCCGAGGTCCTTGATCTTGAACCGTGCTCCGAGTTGAGCTTTGAACGATACGAGCCATGTGGCATCATTGCAGGCCGCGGGAATGTCATCGACGTACATGGCGATCATGGCGAAAACGTGGCCAGTGCGGTAGATGTAGATGCACGGGTCGGAGACGCATTGTTGCCATCCATGGTCGACGAGCCATGCACGAAGTAGCATGTTGAACTCGCGGGGGGACTGTTTGAGGCCGTAGAGGCAGCGCTTGAGGTGACACACTTTGGACGTGCCATCGTTGAAGCCGAGGGGCTGGCGGATGTACACGTCTTCCCGGATGGGAGCGTAGAGAAACGCTGTGTCGATGTCAAGCTGACAGAGTTCAAGGTCGCGAGCGACTGCGATGGTCAAGAAGAGACGCAGGCTTGCCATGCGGATGACTGGGGAGAGCGTCTCTGTGTAGTCCAATCCAGCGCGTTGGCTGCACCCCTTGGCGACAAACCGCGCTTTGAAGCGGGAGACGTCGCCGGTTGTATCCGACTTGACTTTGAAGATCCACATGTTGTTAACGACCATTCGGCCGGGGGGGAGGTCCACAAGATCCCACGTGCCGTTGGCGATGAGGGAGGAATACTCCTGCTACATAGCGGCTTGCCACAGGGGGGCTTGGGCGCTGTCTAGCGCAGCCCGGTAGGATTTCGGTTCCACATACTCCCAGGCGGAGAGGAGGGCGACGGCAATAGGGGACATGCCTGCATGTGTGTGCGGGTTACATGTGATGAAGTCGGGAACGTGAGGGTGTTCAAATATGTCCTCATGAGCTTTGCCTTGGTTAGGATCACAACACGCCGTCACGAGGGTCGGGGGGTAGTCGGACAAGTGGGCAACCACATCGCCGTATCGAATGGGGTGTGAGCGGAGCCGAGCATGGCGAGGGGTTGAGGGGGGGGGGGGGGGGGGGGGGAGGGGCGTTGGTAACGTGAGGTCAATGGGGTGAGATAGGGGTGAGGCGGCGGGAACGTATACCGAAGAGTCGGTGATGACCGAGTCGACTCAAGGTTGTGTGCCGAGGTCTGAGGTGTCTACATGAAAGACAACATGGACGGAAGTGGAGATGCGACGCGTTTCCGGGTTGTAGACACGGTACCCGGGTGCGTCAAGGAGATAACCCACCATGACGCCGCGAAATGCTTTTTCACTGAGTTTCCGACGTTGTTTGTCAGGCACCTTGGCGAAAACGGCGCAGCCGAAGACGCGGAACTTGGAGGCGTCGGGCACATATGCCGTAAGGAGTGTGAGGGGGACGCCACCATTGGGTCCGACTGAGCGACTTTACGTACGGTTGCGAAGGTGCACAATAGTGCAGACAACGCACGACCACATGGAGTTGGGAACGGCCATGCTGTGGAGCATCGCCGACGCATTGTCCCGGATGGTGCGCCAAGGACGTTCGGCTTTGCCGAGCATGTGGTGGGCGTATGGGGCAGAGAACTGGACTCCGACGCTGAGGTGTGCGCACATCCGGCGCGTGATAGCAGCTTCAAACACAGAGTCGGAGTCAAACTTGAGGACTTGTGCGAACGCGCCCGACTGGGAGTGATGGCGGGCATGCAAGTGTTTGATGTCCAAGAGGATGGTTTCCAACTCCGAACATGCGTCGTCTTTAGACTTAAGGAACCGCACCCACATGCAGTTGGTGTGGTGGTCAAAGACGAGCAGGCAGTGACGGGGGCCATGTGGGGAGGGGACACTGATTGGTCCCCAGAGATCAGCGGACATGTCAAGGAGAGGGTGGGATGGTTTAGCGCAAGCGGCGGTGTTGCGCGGTGCAGTTGTGGCTTTGTGGAGTAAGCAAGAGTCGCAAGAAACTTTGTTTACATAGCTAGCTAACACATGGCTAGTCAGGACACCGTGAGTATGTTGGGCATGTAGGCTTCGCATGTTCAGGTTTCCAAACCGACGGTGCCACGGTACGGGGTCACACTGGGCAGTAAGGGCAACCCGAGGTGAGGGGTCAGGTGCCGACGTTGCGGATGGGCTTGAAGGGAGCTCCGGCTGGTGGGGAAGGAGGTAGAGACCGTTTCCGGACGGTTCTAGCACACCCATGCATGTGGGTACCAAAAGGAGACCAGTGTCAGAGTTAGAGGGGAAGATGAAATCACAGCCGCTGTGCGTTTGCATCAAGCAGACACTAAGAAGTCTGCCTATACGCTGAGCGGAGCGAGATGATAGGTCGGGGGTGTAGAGTGCATACACAGTGCGGTGAATAAGTTGGCCAGAGGCAAGTCTAACAGAAATCCGCACTGAGCCACTGCCCTTAACGTCAACACCGACTCCTCACACGCGAGAGGGAGCGGAGGGGGGTGTGAACTTTACGAAGTAATCTCGGAATGCGGTGAGGTTAATCGAGCAGGCGGAATCGACGACCCAGAACTGTGATAGGTTACGACCTGGGGCGAGGGAAGAGGAGAATTCCACGAAGCTGGAAGGAACACTCACCTCATCGTCATCGTAGTCACCCGCGCAGTCCTCGAGGGTGGGTAAGCTGTCGGTGTCATCGGCGGGGGCGTCGTCGGCAGGGACGTCGCTCAGCATGGCAGCGTGAGCAGAGGTAGTGCCATTGGGGGCGCCGTACTTCTGGACGGTCATCTTACGCTTGGCGAGGTTCCACTTAAGGATAGCGTCATCCGGGGCAGTGCAGGCGGACATGAGGTGGTTTAGGCTGCCACAAACGCCACACTTGTTGGGTCGACTACCGCGAGGATTGCGGTGTGGTTGGCCTCGACCGTTGTGCGAGCCGCGGCCCGCAGCGACAAACGCGGAGATGGGAGGGGGTGATGCGACCGGAGCGGGTGTGCCCGGGGCAGGGTCGTCGTCCATGTTGTGCGCAAGGTGGGGGATGCTGGCCATCACTTCATCAGCCGACAGTAGGTAGTTCGTGTCAAAGGCGTTGATGACGCACAGTTTCGCTTCACCGCGTGGGCCGCTGCTGGAAATACCGCGCAACATGAGGAGACCGAGATTGTGTGGGTGGATGGCAGCGGAGCCATCAACCATTTGGCATGTCTCGTTGTAGTCATCAAAGGTCTGGCGCACGGAGTGGACATAGTCACTGAGGGACTTGCCAGGGCGCTGTCTCACCATCAGATTCTCCAAGAGGGACGGGGAGCGAGCAAGAGACCGGCAGTCGAGGCGTTCACACAGAATGTCCCATGCGGCAGCGGCGCAGTCATGGCGGGCCGGAAAAACGCATTTCATCGCATGGTCAGCGCGCTGATTCGCACTGGCTGCATGGAGGAGCAGCGTGTAGGCGTAGTGTTGCACTGGTTCGTGCAGCCAAACGCCGGAGTCGCGGATGGCCAGCTGCGGAATGAGATATGCGGCCTCGATGGAGAGGAAATTAAGGAAGGTCCTCTTCCACTGCTTAAAGTCCGTGGTCGGGCCCATGACGGGGACCGACATCTTCATGGACCGGTTGAGGGCTTCCTTGTCGAAGCCGGGGGCTTCGTGTGCCGCTCGGCCGATGACTACCGGGTCAATGGTGGGGCGACGACCGCCACGGGTGGTGTGGTCGCCACGCTGGGCTGGGGGAGAATACCGTCCATGGAAGGGAGGAGGTGGACCACCGGGAAAGGGAGAGCGGCCGGCCATGGAATGCGGCGGGCCGTACGGGTGCGGGTGGCTACGGGAGGGGGGGACGAGGGGAGAGCGCGCCTCCGGGAGGAGAGGTCCGGGGCTGTGAAGGGCATAGCCAGCGGGGGGATATGGTGGAGGTGGTGGGAGGTGATCAACCGGGAGCTCGGGACGCGAGGGCTCGCGGTGCGCATCGGAACGGCGTTGCGCGACGGTGGGGTCGCCAACATGACCTGCAACGGTAGCAGCAGCGAAGGCCGTTTGTGCGTCCGGTTGGGTGGAGCCAAGTTGGGGATGCTCAAGCATGGGGCGGGTGTGCACGTCGCGGCCGTCCGGAAAGGGTTCGAGCTGCGCATCGAGGCGGCGTTGAGCGACATGGGTGTCGGGATTAGCAACCGCAGAAGCAACAAAAGCAACGTCGGCCGATTGCGAGTCCAGGCGAGCGTTAATGAGCGCCATTTGCTGAAGGACGAGCGCGAGAGTATCCGGGGTGCGATCGAGAGTGCTTTGCTGAGAGCCGAGGTCAAGGGAAGCAGGAGGCGAAACATGCGGAGAGTCGGCAGAGCGAGTTTTCGGCGCCATTTCGACAGAGGGCGAAAAAGAAAGAGCAAAATAAAAAACAGGCAGCGGGTAAAACCGCTAGCCGGACTTGTGCCTAACTATGGTTTCAGAGAGAAGGCCTGATGCCCGCCGACCCCTCGGTCCGACGCCCCGGGGTGTCTCAAAGCACCTTTTCCGTATCCTCCACCGAGTGTGGGGCACAAGTCGAGGCCAAGGCCAGGACAGGTGGAGCGCTGCGCTGGCGGCTGAGTCGCTAAGATAATATTAAAATAAAAAGGTAAGCTAGGGCTGTCGTGCAACCTGTGGATGCGTATTCACCCGATAGTGCGCCCCCCCCCCCCCCCCCCCCCCCCCCCCCCTTCCTTCTCGAGCTTGGACATGTGTGCACCCTGTCCGCACACGACGAGTGCGTCGGTGTGGGTGGCTGTCTGTCGCCGTCAAGTAGCTGACGTAAGAGGGGTGGAGGTGGGTTTTAAATCGCAGTTTATACTGGCGATACCGCCGACTACAAGGTGAAAGTACTAAGTGTCTAGAGGAACTTGCCTTATGCGGGAGAGCTGTCGATCGCAGCTCGCCGAACGAGGTTCACGCAAACGTAGTTACATTCACAGTCACGCAAATATGACAGTCACAGAGACAACCAGCCTACAAGCGTGGTGTCGGAACAACATAAGTGGGAGAGCTGTAGCCTAGCGACAACTATGTACCGAGTCAAACAGTTTGTTGGTATGTCCGATCTAGACATGTACTAATCATATCTAGAGTAGCTTACAGTAGCTATATGCAACTAATACTTATACGCTATTACTTACAACAAAGGACCGGTTGTCTTTCCCTTAGAAAATTGTGTTTCTCTCGGCCCAGTCATGTAATGTTTGGCTATGCCCCAATATGACATTACCCGATGAGAAATATGTTATGGCCCCTTGTCTATATAATCGGGGAACAATACGAAGAAGTAATGGCTTATATATTGGACTTGGTGGATTGGATTATACACAGATTTTATGTTGAAATATTCGTATTTTCTGACCTCTCCAAAATCTTAATTCCGATATATTTTCCAAAACTTTGAAAAACACCAAATAAACTCCTAAATCATATAGTTATGGGCACCAAGCAAGGCTTAGGTCCATATGACACGGACTCCCGCGCTACTGCTCTACCGTCCCGCCGTACTAATAACCGGTGTACATGCCGCCACGTCGCAAAAATTAATATTATCTATCTGTCGCGCGGCGCGTTTACACCGGTACCAGCCGGCGTAAGTAATTTCAGTGAAGGGTGGCAGCGGTAGCCACCCCCCCCCCCCCCCCCCCCCCCCCCCCCCCCCCCCACTCTCGCCGTACTAATTTTTGTACTGGTACTGCTTTCTTATTCCGTCGAGGTCCTTTAACTCGACCATTTCGCGCGTCGGCTCGCCATCATCGCCGCGCCATACCAGCCATCTAACATGCGGAGCAACTTTTAACGGACCGGCGCTCGCGACTAGTCAGAACTTCAAGCTTTGTCGTAGCATATCGATCGTCATAGCGATTTGCCATATCCCATTCGGTGAAGTTTACGCGGTTCCTCCGCTCAATTGCGTGGGTCAGCACCACCCCCGCTCGTCGGTCCTTTGCGAAAAATGTCGGAGTCCTCAACTATTCCCGTTCCCAACTAAGATTGGGTAGGCAAGGTTGCGATGGGGTGGGATGGCAACATAAGTTTTGAATTCACTGCGCGAGTCTGCAAGCTCTCTTGCGATCTGTTGTCGCTACGGCTACGGGTACCTAATGTTTTCAATAGCGCGGGAGCGCAACCGCGGCAGCGATAATTTTCGTTTCGTGTCATATGAGATTATCCCGGGATAAACGAAGTGCATTAAGTGAAATTCGAAGCTTTTGATTGGTAAGTACTTTGCGACGTGGCGGCATGTACACCGATAATTAGTACGGCGGGACGGCAGAGCGTTAGGGCGGGAGCCCGTGTCCTATGAGCCTTATTGCACTCTACTATACTACTACATGTGGAATTTTTTATCGGCGTGGTTGATAAAAGGCAATTCGCATCTTACACACATGTACCATGGACATCTCAACTTCCTATTCCATCCCCCACTACTCCCTCGGCCCCAATAGCTTGCTTTGCTCTATCCGACTCACTACTCCCTCGGGCCCAATAGCTTGCTTTGCTCTATCCGACTCATCAAATTTGCCGTGAGTATGCATGCAGACCTCTATATGGCCGCCGACTACGGCCGACTAGGTACTTTTCAAGTGTTCGACGGGTGTATGACTCTGCGGTGCCACAACAAGACGATTCCAACTATGTAATGCGACTTTGCGAATGTTGATTGGATAATTATTACGGCAACACCGGTATCACCACCACCAAGGGAAGCTGCCGGCCGCCAACCACCGCCAATACCAACACCCGCAGCAACACCACGTGTAGTAGCACCACGAGTAACAACAACACCAGTTGCAGCCCTTTGCCCACGAACACCATAAGCCGGCCGTCAACCATCACCAATACCAACACACGCAGCAACATCACATGTAGCATTACCACTAGTAACAACAACACCAGTTGCAACCCTCTGCCCACGAACACTAGCAGCTTGCTGCCAACCGGCATCAACACATGCAAAAATAGTACCATCTACAACGCCACCAACAACAATACCAACCCCAACAAGAGCAACACTAAGCCCAACAATACCAATAGCAGTAGCAACAACTTGGTGCCATCCAACAGCAGCAACAAGAGCAGCACCACCCGTAGCAGCACCACCACCAAAAGCACCACGAGGTGCAACCCTTTGCCCACTACCATCATGTGCAACAACTAGCCGTGAACCAGCACGGGCAGCTACTACAACACCAACATCATCACCAACAACATCACCAGCCACCCTACCATCAACATCTCTTTGTCCGCTAGTAAGTGCAACAACGGCCGGCCGCCAACGAGCACCAACAGCTGCACAGACCCCACATGTTGCACCCCCACTACCAACAGCACTAGCACCAACAACACCGCCAACATCAGCAACACCACCATTTGCAGCCCTCCGCCCACCATGAATAGATGCAACCGCTGACTGCGAACCAACACCGGCAAGTGCCACATCACCAACACCACAACCAGCGACGTCACTAACAACCCTACCACCAACAACCCGTTGTCAACCAATAAAAATAGTAACATCCAACCGCCAACTAGCTCCATTACATGCAACAACATCAGCATCAACACCCCTTGTAGCAACACTAGCAACACCACTATTTGCGGCCGAGTACTATGCCCTCCAGTACGAGCAACTAGCCGCCAAGCAATAACCGCACCACCACCACCACCACCACAGCCACCAGCAATAGCAGCGGCAACAACAACCCCTAGCATTAGCCATATGTCCACTAGCTGCAACAGCAACAACATCACCAACAACCGTCCTCCGCCCTACACCGGCAGCCTCCCGTGAACCATGTGGCATGTGCAGCTCGCTACCCACCAGCATTAGCACTAGCAACCCGCCACACAACAACACCCGCACCCCCACACACATGCCGACTCGCAAGGGGACGACGGGCGGCACCTGTAGGAGACGCACAAGTGGCGCGCGGGACCGAAGCCAAAGAGCCACCGGGGGGGGGGGGAGGGAGTCAAAGCAGAGCGAAGAGGGCGTCGCGCAAGAGAACGAGGAGTGGCGTAGCGGCCCGGTACAAAGTACGGAGAGGGGAAATAGGGCGGCACACAAAAGTCGACGCACGGACCGTAGCACGGGCACGGCGAGCAAAATAGTCACGACGGGGAGGTCCAAACTCGGAGGATTGGGCGCGCGGTGGAAGAGGAGAGGGGGAAACCAGTCGGTACGGCCATGGAACAAGACGCGAAGGTCGGTCAACGGCCCGTTGACCGGTCACAACAAAGCCCTCGCAGTAGAGCAAATCGCAAAAGGACGCGCGGAGCCACCCCCTATCTCCCCGCTACAAGCAAGGAGGAGGGAGGGAGGGGAAGAAATAGGCGGGGGCGACATGGGCGCCTCCGATGAGGGGTGAGGGGAGGAAGGCAGCGGAGGTCCCAACGAGCAAATAAATCAACGTCAATACATGTATGTTGAATTACGGAAGCGCTTGCTCTTGCCCGTGCTCTTGGTACCTCATCCAACTCCACGATCGGGTTGTCCACGTGCTTGAAGAGTTCATGCTTGAAGCGGAGGCTAGTAAGGGACGGGACTTGCGGTTGGAGGTCCGCCGTATTCGGTCGGGAGCTTCTCGAGATCGTCCCGGGGACGTGGTTTGGTTAGACTTCATGGCTCATCACCGTCATATTGTTGTTGATGTGACGGTTACAAGAGCTCGCACGAACACCAATGTTCCTCGTATAGGTGGTCGTCTCCCACTCCCGGGTAGCCTTGCATTGGGAGCTCAGCATGGCAAACTTGACGCGGATCTCCGCACTCATGCTTTGCTTGGCACGCCTTTGGTTCAGTCGGTCCATGACTACTATCCCTTCGCCCTGGAGGATGGGGGCCGGTTAGCGCCTATGGCGGCTGAGTTGGTTGATCGCCTTGCTATTTTAGTGGTAGTTCGTCGCTTCCCTGGCATGGGTGCTGCTGACTTTCGTTCTTTGCGCTATGACGCCTATGTCCGTATGCAACACTTCGTTCGTCGAACTACTTATGTTCCTTTTCGGCGTTCTTTGGGGGATGGGCGACGTGAATTCATGCAACGTCTTTCTGCTGCTCTTCATGGCACTCTGGGTTCCTATCTCCGCGACGCCTTGTAGGAGGGCAGTGCTGATGCTGTGGCATGCCTTCCTGTTCCTCGGGCTTAGGTTTTTTCCTCTTTTCTTCTTTTTGCTTGGTGCCTTATGCAGCTTTTTCTTGTAAGAAATTGTGTGAAAATGCAGAAAGCACAAATAAAGACCATCATTGATGATATGCACGCCGGCCCGGCCGGGCCTGCGGCAGGAAAAATAATAACATCATATACTGGTACGGGTTTGGGTCTATTAGTAGTTGCTACACTCGCCGGCCGAGTCAAGTTTTGGGACCACGTGAATCATGTGCAACTATTTCGTACTGCCGCGATTTCGTGAAATCGGGTAATTTTGTGGCCCCTCATCATATATACGTAAATGATTCCGGCCGCGAAGGATCACCTCGTACTCGCTGTAATTTATTTATGTACTATATCATTTGCACCCAACTCAAGCGTCGCTGAAGCTCCACTACCTCTACTTACCGTCTGCCCGCTGGCTCCACCCTCCACCGGCGCAACGGAAAGCGACCCTGGATGAATTGCAAACCGCTTATCCCGGTCCCGCGAAGTTTGACCCTTGTTTTGCTGTGTAGCGACTAGCTGTGTCATACCTCGGCGTCCCTGAAGGTGAGTACATGGGCTGCGAATTGCGAAGAACGGGGGCAAACGGTACTCATCATCCCTGCCGAATTGTACGGGTACATTCAATTTCTTAAGAGTGTATATTCCCCGCCACCCCTTCCGTCACTCCCAATTATCAGGACCAGCCGCCTCACTCTCCGACATCTTACGGGCGACAGCCCTGCTCGGTGGAAGTTCACTACGTCGAGCGAGAACGTGGGTGGTGGAGTGACCCTTGTGACCCCCCCCCCCCCCCTCCCCCCCCCAGGCTGATGCAAGACCCTTACTCGGGGGCAGCAACTAGGGTTCTAACGACCATCCCTCGTCCGCCACCATGAGCGACGGAAAGCTACGCCTGACGCAGGATACCATTTCGGGATTGAAATACCGGACGCAGTACGCCGTCGCGCAGGTGATTCACCCCATACGGCTGTATCTAGCTAGGTTGCCCCGTCCCTGAGCGTACCTCCGTTCCTCGCGGGGCGGGCTACTTTTCGAGGCGAGAGGGGTGGCGGGTCGGGCTGTGAAGGTACTGGCAACACTGACCGTGTGCCACACCTTCAGGTGCCGACCCACAAGGACGAGGACACTTGGGCAGTATACGACGGTGCGAAGCACGGCTTTGGTAATATGGCTGGCGCGGTGTTCATGGTGAGAGTCGCGCCTCTTTCTCACCTCGTGTGCTCCGCCGTTGCGGCTTTTCTCGGAGGAGCTGATATTCGGGTCGCGACGGCAGGTGTGCGACGGACACGGCGGAAAGCATGCGGCAGCGATGTGTCAGAAGCAGCTGATAATGCAGTTGAAGGAGTCGCATACAGAGGTGGCGTCCAATCTGGACACGGCGGGTGCGGAGGGCGGCGACGGGCCGCAGAAGTCGCTGAAGGCGAAGCTTGCGGACCGAAATAATTGGATGGGGAATGGGATGGACACCGCCATAGAGGAGGCCTTCCGTGTCATGGACCTCGAAGTCAAGCGCTACACCACCGCCGGCACCACTTGCTCGGTGGTTATTTGTCGAGAGTGCGCTTGCCCCCCCCCCCCCCCCGCCCCCCCCGGCCATGATTTGGGTTTCTAGTGTCGTGTGGGCACAGCCTCTTTTACACAAGCACCACCGCACGTACTCAAATCTTATTACACAGAGGCACAAAGACATTCACGTGCGAACACGGGCCTCCCCTCCCACCCCCTTCATATTCCAAAACACTCGCGCAATCTCTCTCTCCCCCTCACACGAAGATGCAAAGTAAGGTGCACGTAGGGATGACGACTCACATGCACACAGAGGTAGAGAGACCCAAACCAGTATTCACGCAGTCAGTCACAGCGTCAATGGGACGATTCATATACATAGAAATCCATCCACGAGCACATACACAAAAACTCAAGGGACGGCATCACGCACTCATGCGCACACCCATCGACACACATGCCATACACACACACACGAATGATGAAGTATCGAAATCTTGTATGCTCTCAAGTATGTATTATAGATTATATTATGTCATATATACAGAAAACTCATATCACTCTTGAACAGAAGTACTGAAGAGTACGCACAACCACATCCACACACATGCGAATAAAGGTACCCATTCACAATCACATTCACCGACACACAGACACAGAAACAAGCATATACATACACGAACGTTATGATAGTAAGACGCACGATCATCAACTGGGAAACAATTGATTGCACAAACACACACTTTAACTTACGTTCGCTTACCAAGGTATTTAGACACAGATAAATGAACACTGACAATCACAGACATACGCATACGATCATTCGAAAACTCAACGCTTTCGCCATGGGCCATGTTGTCACTCTTACGTGCACATGTTGTGGCCGCACCAGTGATCCGCTGGACGACACCGAGCTTAGCTCAGCGGACCCGAGTGTGATGCTGAAATGCGCATGGGTGGGGGACTCGCGCTGCACCCGCGCGCTGATGGGGCCAAAGGGGCACGAGGAGTGCGAGGACATGTCGCGGGACCACCGGCCGGATATGGCATCGGAGCTCAGCCGCCTGAACGAGTCTGTGCACGGGGCGGTGGACTTGTCCAAGGACGTGATTGTGGTGGAGCAGGAGTCGGTAACTCCGGCAGGCTTGCGGCGGGAGATGAGCGTGCGCAACGCGACGGGCTCCATCGAGCCAATGTCAGTCCGATGTCGCCCGCTCACCGCAAATGCGTCCAGTCGTAACTGCTCCTCATCCCATAATGCGGACCCCTGTTCACAAGCCACTGATAATGGACGTCCCCTTTGCTTTTCGCAGCGGCAACACCTTCAACAAGATCAGCGAGTCGCTGTCCGTGCATGGCGGCGTGAAGATCTGCTACGACACGCCTGGGTTCCCGGTGGAGTCCAGTGTGCACGGTACCAGCCGCCACAGCGGTCGCAAGGCCATTAGCGCTTCCATGCACGGCCCTAGGACCGCCAAGGTATCTCGCCCCCCTGAAGACACACACACACACACACACACACACACACACACACACACACACACACACACACACACACACGCACACATAAACACGCGCGCGCATACACACACACACATACACACACAAACACACACACACACACGCACGCACTCTTGCAAATAGGGGGTCGCTATTTCTAATTCCTCTGAAATGAACCAGCGTGGACGGTGTGAAACATGAAAGAAGGGGAAGTAAAGCTGCTGCATTTTGGAGGGTGATCATATAGAAAAGAGCACGAGGGTGTGCAGGGCCTTGAACAGAGGAATGGAGGGGGGAAGGGAGGCATTGCTTAGCGATCTCAGCTGTTGACTGACTTGGTGGTGATATTTTGCAGGCGGGTGATATGCGCGCCCGTGCCGCTCTGCCCATCCGTAGTAATGGGAGCTTGTCCTCCAAAGTAAGCCTGCCGTGCCTCCAGACCGCAAGTCTTGCTCGTGCTTCCTTACTTGCTGAGGCGAGAATTGTGTAGTGTGATGGGGACAGAAGTGTGCGCGCTTGCGTTTGTGTCCGAGTGGGTGTGTGGGTTTTAGGAATAGTTTTTATGTCTGTTGGTTGTATGTCTGTACTTACCCTCCTCGTGTGCCCCCCCCCTCCCCCCAAAAAAACCCCAAACAGCATAAAGCCCAAAACCAGGGCGACTCGACCAACGGTTCCGTGCGCTCCTCCAACTCGGGATCTTCTCAAGCTGCGCCCGCCATGACGCGGGCCGTCAGCGAGTCCGTGATAAACACTCAATCGGCGATGGTGCGCGTTTCGCCTCATTCACCCCCACTTCTGCTAAAGCTCTGACTTTGCAAGCAATTCAGGCGCACAAGTGCATTCACCGTTTTATTATAATTTGAGTGCATGTTTTGATTGGCGCAATGCACTCGAGGAAGTGAGCAAGTTGACGATGCGGTGTGCTTCGTCATCTGCTGTCCCTTGCGTGAAAGACATCCGCTGAGCCCGTGTGCATTGGCGGCAGGGGCAGAGCGACAGCGACAGCGACAGCTTCCACGGGGAAAAGTCCAACAAGATGCAGAGGGAGCTGAGCGGGAAAAGCGGAATGGTGAGCGAACACTGCAGAATTGCCGGCTTGTGAAACGCTTCATGCTACGATCTGCGTAGGCACACTGTCTCAGCGCTGTGCCTGTGCGGGTGGGTTACATATGCTCACGCGAGGGCCTCACAACTTCCTCGCTTCCCTCCTTTTCCAGCTCGTGGTCACGGAGAATGTGGCCACCTCATTTGAGGAAGAGACGACGGCGGTGGTGAGCCCAGACGGCGTGAAGATCTTGCAGTCCGAGTCCGTCTCCCTTCAGCAGCAGAGAACAACCAGGCGGGCGCAGAGCGACGGAGGCGCGGCACAGCTGGGGATTGCGGAGAAAGCGCTGGAGGCGGCAGCGGCCGCGGCTGCGATGCGCACGACCGACCCTGGCAACGATTCGGATGCACTATTCTTCGTGGGGAGGCTTCAGGCTGGCGGTGGGTGCATGCCGTTGTTCCTTTGCGCCTCACTATTCTGTCCTTGGTTGTTTTGTGCTCATTCGAACAGTATATATCACTGAACACATAGCGACGAAACACACGCGTCACGTCTATGTTCCGCTCTACGGTAATGTCAGCTCACATCGTGTCATCCATGTGGACGGACCTTGCATAATGTTGTCATCGTGTTAATTCACTGCCACTGCCGCTTGTTAGTACGTATGCTGCTTTCAAAGCCCTTAACATCCTGAATTTCAGCCCTAAAAGCAGCCGCTCTGTTTCAGTCAGGGTTTATTTACGAGTGCTAGACCATGCGGAGTTAGGCACGGAAGGTCGGCAATTGTTCATGCACTGTGCTTGGACTCAACCCCGCTCTGTGCTGCTACTAACCCCAATGCCCGTGGGTGCATGACTGCTGCAATGCAGGCGTGACGAGCGGACGGCGTATTTTCTCCACCAACGGCGGCTCCACTGCCTTCACGCGCAGCATTGGCGACCGCGACGCGGGGGCAGTCATCATCTCCAAACCCGAAATCAACACTGTGGAGGTTCCCGTGCAGGTGCCGCTACCCCTGGCACCGATATTTCTCCTCCTGCACCCGTGCCTCATCTATCCATTGCATATTCATGTGGGTTTAGTGGAAATTGAATGCAGCAGAACATAGCGCATGGAACGCATATTTGTATTTGTGTGAGAGAGAGGTGCATTAAGGATAAGCTAAGCTGTCGCAAACCGCCTTGTTGCTGTGCTGTATTCTCCACCCGCCCTCCCCTCAGCCGGGAACGCGATGCATCATCGGCTCCGATGGCCTCTGGGATGTTTTCACCACGCCGGAGGCGCACAAGGTTATAGCCAAACTTGAGCCAGGCAAGGCGGCGAGCAAGCTAGCGACGGTTGGATCCCCCCCCCCCACCCTATTTTAAAAGAAATATCAGAAACAACGATAAAAATAAAAGAATGTGAAAACATAAAAGATAAGGATCACTCTGCTGCTGTAAGCTCCAACAGCTGTTCTCTCGCCGACGTTCCATCCTTGGTGCAACATGTCCGTGACATAATAATTGTATGCTTGAAAAGAGTGTCCGCTCCAACGCTGACATCCGTACTCGCTCTAATTAGCATGATTCGTAACCCACCCTTCCGTGTTGTGTCTGGCAGCGTTGGGATAGTAAGGATACCGGTCGCATAAGGATGGGCGAGCCGTTTGACCTGCGGTCCCTGTTCCATCTCATGCAGGAGGCGAAGACGCGAAGGACGTACCGGGGCTTTTCCCCCGATGACATAACGGTGATGGTCATCGACATCACCGACCAGTCCGCTGTGCCTGTTGTCACGAAGAAGGGGCAGGGCAAGTCAGTTGACACGCCGATGGCTCAGGAGGCCCCCGGCTGCAAATGCGTCACCATGTAATCGGAATTATCTTGCTCCCCCCTTAGCTGCCGCCGGCTTTCACGCCAGCCCGCTCTTCCGAATTTCTGTGGGCATATATTATACCCTGCGATGGCTTTTGCGCGTCACAAGTTAATTGCCCGTAATGGAATATACATCGCACCAGGTACAGAAGAATGATACTCGGAATACGGAACATGTAGCTATATGCCGTTTGATGATCTTGAGAATCAGCGAAGGACTGTAAGCCAATCCTTCAGATTTGTGGAGCTGTGACGTAGCCGTGCATTACAACAGTAAGTTCATTACACTCTGAAGGATGAGTATCAGTCACATCTTGCCGCCGAGTCGTGATTACCGCTAATAGCAATAAGTACAAGAAGAGTGAAGAGGACAAAGAAAAAAAAGAAGCATAGAGTGCACAGTGTCTGTGGAGGGCGATCGGAGACAGTGCAATGATACTGGCAGGATAGATGACAGAGGGGTCTGGTGATTCAACATGGCAGCAATTTGCTGCCCCATACTAGTTACAATCGCCCCCTCCGCCTCTTTGCAGTTTCGATACACACAATGCTGCTCAGTCCTCGGGGTCCATGAGGAAGATGTCAGAGCCCTGCGTGAGAAAGAGCAGGAAGAGGAAGCAGCCCCTGCCACCCCCGCCAGACATCAGCAGCATAATTTCTCAGTCAGTTCGCAGCCCGTAACAACAGTAACCATCCTCAAATAATCTAATCAGAAGCGGCATTTGCCTGGGGCAGCGACTCACGTGGCCTCTTCGGGAGTGAGTGGGGTGCCAATGCCTGGGAAGTCAAGCGCTGCCAGAATACCCTGCACACAACATTGCACGTAAACAATTGTCGCATTAACATGTCTGTCAGGTCAGAGGCGCACCGCACCGCAAGCCTTCGTGGGGCAGCACAGTACAGTTCGTACCTTCCCTGTGACGCCCTCCACAATCAAGCTGCCGGAGAAAGCGAGGCAGAGGATACTGTCCACAATGTATTCAATAGAGGAGCCCATCCACTTCCATATCTCCATGCCCTCTCCCCGCTTGGGCCACAGCCCAGGCTGAAACGACGCAACCGCCAGCAGCACCGCTAGCAGGATGATCTCTGGCTCCATCTGTGCAAGGCCCAAGCCGGTGGAACCGCCAAGGGATGACACGCACCCTCGCCCCGACACCTTCTCCCCAATTAGCGCCGCCCCGAAGCAGATCACCGTCAGACGGCGTGCAAATAGCCGCTGCGCGCGAGTAACCTCGGTCGCCCGGAGCTGCATCTGCTGCGTGAACGCGACGCGGAAGGACTTCGTGCTGTCGTTCGGGACCACAGCCGGCTGTCCCTCCGCCCGCCGCTCCTTGTCGTCGGCCATGCTAGCGCGTACGCAAAGAGCGGCGGGCGACCTAATGTTGTATGAGAAGCAATAGCAGCATGCTCAATTTGTCAGCTTCTGGCCACTGACAGCAAGATGAAAATGTCAAAAAGCGTAACAAATGAGAATTCACTTATATTGAGACGCGACGATAGAGAATGCGTAACGTAAACACCGGCCCTAAATATTTCTATACTAAGGGGAGCGGACATGGCACTTTCTTGTGAGCGCGCAGTTCTATATCGGGCACCTGCTGACTGGCATATTATCATCTCGGAACATGGGGATCTGTGTGATCCGACAAGAAAGGTGATAAATTATCATGTCCTAGTGCACGGATTGATGCACCAGAACCCATGTGCGTCAGTGCATGCTCACGCGCGCGTGCGACTCTAGAGAAAATCGGCAAGGGGCTACTGAGCACGTGCTACTGAGCACGAACTAGGCAAGGGGTGGGCGGGTGTGCAATGAATGTCCTTACTGGTGTATGATGTCAAGAGATCGCGCAGGCGATGCTACCAATATGTGTAGAAGCGACAAAATATACGGTTAGATGTCTAAAAAATTGAGCGCATGCATCTGTGTGACCGCCGCAAGAGTCAATGTGCGCATATATGATTAAATCTATCTATGTTTGCTTCCCTGCGTTAGCGCCTATACACATGCGCATGCACACGTGTGTGAGCGTGCGCCCGTACGAAAGATTAAACGCGATTGAATACCGTGTGTTGTGAGAGGTTGGGCTGTGCGTGCACCTGTGTGTGTGTGCGTGTGTGTCGGTGTGTGTGTGCGCGCGCGCGTGTGTGCTTGCCTAGTTCCTTGTTTGGCTGTACACTCGGCTGAGTATTCCTGGCTACGACGCCATAATATTGTGTGGCCACACACGAAGTCCTGCGGAAATGCTCGTACTTATGAGAACGTGTTTACGCGCGTGCGGATTCTGTGTGGATTATTTTTTTGTGATTGCACGCGGGTGAGAATAGAGCAAAATAACACGAGGGGGGAGAGAGAGATAAGGAGCTGATGCGGAAGAGAAGGGAGAGAGAGAGAGAGAGAGAGAGAGAGAGAGAGAGAGAGAGAGAGAGAGAGAGAGAGAGATATTATCGTGCGGTGTCTGTCCATATGACACTGTGCATATTTCGACGTGCTATATAGTACGCAAAGGCATAAACGAATGCGAATAACAATGCCATTTCATTTACATCTGTGTAATGAGTAAAATACGCTTCTGCCTGAGAAAGTATGTGCCCGTGCCATTCTAGATGAGAATCGATGCCTGTGATCTGTCGTGCGTGTGCGCCTCCATGTAGGTTTTAACATGTTTTTAAAATGACTGGCGTACGTGAACATTCCAAGCTCGGTTGCACACATTTCCTTCTGCCTATTGTTGTTTGCCTTCGTGAATGATATGGGAATGTAAGTATGCATACATTTCTATGGGGCTTAAGATGCATATCGGGTAAAATACGTTGAGTGTAAGAGAGAGTGTGTGCGCGCCCGCAATTAACTGGGTGGGTACATGCGTACATCCGTGCGTGTGTGTATTGGGTGTGTGTGTTTGGGGGAGGGGGGTTCAACGAGGGCAGATGTTTCTGCTACATTGTTAAGCCATTGGAAGCTGGGATTACGGCGTAATTTTCTTCTTTCTCTCGAGCCGCAACTGTGCGGGTCGAGTGGCGTCGTAAGTGGAATAATAATCCGAAACCTTCTTGCTGGACACCGTTTCAATCTGCAGTTCGGAAGGGCAGCGGGAGCGCACCGTCGCCTTGTTTGTGCGCTGCTTCCAATGTTCCGGGTCACTGCAAGTGGAATTGGACGGGGGAGGAGGTTGGGGGTCGCAGCGCGGGCTGTGGCGGTGCTGCCGGTCGAAACGCTACTGCGAAGGGCGGCCGTCGGCGTTGTAGCGGGCCGAAGCCCTAGCGGGATAGGAGAGCCGCCTGTCATGGCACCCACACGGTTGCGTGGACTCAAGAGAGTGCCACTTAAACTTCCTCCGCCTATTTTGTCAGATGATATCGCAAAGACTGGCTTGGCGAGGTGATGGAGGCGGACGAGCGGCAGTGATGGTTGTGTGGTCGGTCGGCAGCAGATTTTCTTGGAGGGTCCGAGCTGACACTGCACTCGTGACAGATTCTTCATTTACCTGCTCGGCAAGTCGGTTTGCGTGTACTGCTGGAAGTACTAGCAAGCGTCTTTGAGTCGGCCAGCGAGTCTCGTCCGAGTGCTTACGTGGCTGACTGACCTCAAGCAGCCACTGTTCGTACTTCGTACTATTTTGTCAGCAGTATTCGTGGGTGACATTGGTGTGTATGGGATGAAAGTCCGGTCGAAAGATGGACCCGAATCTGGACACAATATCCATATCATCTCCACTGCTTTTTCTTGTAAGAAAGTTTTATTACACAATATCCATATTGCATCCCTCGCCGCCGATTCCGCCGGTCGATACGGTGCGACGAAAATAATTCTTACAAAAAAAGCAGTGCGAGGCCACCAAGCAAAAAGAAGAAAATAGGAAAAAACCGACAATGGACGCATGTTTGCGGTCACTATTTGCAAATACGTCGTTAAAATCCCGAAGCAAAATGGCCGCTTCTCGAAATACTCGCGAAATAATTTGATTTTTGCATTTCTCTTGCCAAACCGTCGGACGACCAAACGCAGACAGCACGGCTCGGGTTGTTCCTTGATGTACGTCACACCGGCGGGAGCGTGCCACGTTCCTAAGAACAAACAATACAGACTGTGTTGAGAGTGTTGTTTCGATCGGAGCGGGTGAACGAGGTGTCAAGTTGGACTTGGGCGAGTGGAAGTCAGCGGACTCTCTGATAATTTTGCACGAGCTCTGATTGTATGTACACGCAGGAAACTTTGCCTCTCCGCTTCAGTGCTGCCGCTTGTACTTGAAACAGCCGTGGGTCCCATTCCAAAACGAGGCTGGAACGAGACGAGTTTCTATCCGTACCTACACACCTCGCGAAATGGCAGCGTTCTCCTTGAGATCTGCGGGCGCCTTGCCCGGCTCGCGGCCTTCACCAATTCGCAGGGCGCAGCGTGGACGGCGGTCTGTCGTTCTCAATCCTTTGGAACGCGCACATGTAGCCACCATGGCTGCCGCGGCAGACAATGTGGGTTTGCTGCCTGCGATTGACTGGGACCTGCTCGAACGCCCTTCCACGCAGCTCGACGGGTACACACTGCGCGCAGGGCAAGTACCCAGCAGCTGCCCAACGGGAGATCAGCTGCCGACTTCGTCCGATTCAGATACCGCCAAGAGGGTGCTCCTGTATAGGTGAGTCCAAAGCAGTCAACTGCAGATGCCTTTGCCTCGCATATAATCGTGTCTTCTGTCTGTCTTCGTACTCTTGCCGATAGCATTACGGTTTGATTACATTATCAAGTTGCCTGACCAGCCCTATGGCCCTGTGGCCTGGCTGCTGCGTCTTGCTGATCGATAGAGATACGAACGCCTGGTGCCCGTTCTGTGAGCGCGTCTGGTTTGCGTTGTTGGAGAAGGGCATCGAATTCGACACCGTGTTCATCGACCTGCGCGCGAAGCCGGACTGGTACCTGGAGATGGTGCCCACGGGAATGGTGCCGGCGGCCAAGGTCGACGGCAAGTTGATCTACGAGAGCGCGGACATCCTCAAAGCGCTGGAGGAGGCATTCCCAGATACACCGCTTCTACCACCGAGTGACGACCCGATGTCCCAGCGGGCATCCGAGCTTATTGATATGTGTGATAACAGTGGCGTCGGCGGTGCTGGTTACACGTATTTGGCCGGTCGGCGAATGGGCGGCGACGCTTCCGACCCGCCACCCTCTGTGGAGGAGCTGAAGGCAGCGTTTGAAGCAAAGTTGAACGAGATGGAGGAGGTGCTTGGGGAGAGCGAGGGCCCTTTCTTCCTCCCGGAATTTAGCCTGGTTGATATCATGTTCACGCCTGCGATGGAGCGCCTAGCATGTAACATGCCGCGTTTCCGCGGCTTCTCGCTTCGCGACAACCCTTCCTACCCGCGCGTCGGCGCCTGGCTAGCGGCCCTCGAGGCCCGTCCCGCCTTCTCGGCCATTAAGTCCGACCCCGAGACGCTGGGTCTCATATTTGGGAAAGTGTTTGGACTGTCGCCTGCCCAAGAGGAGGAGGGGCGCGACGTGGGTGCCTTGGAGGCGGGCGGCAAGCTGAAGCAGAATCACGCGGCGGTGGTGGCCGATGTGCTGAAAAACGCAGGCATCAGCCAAGACAGCGGCGCGGAGTTTGTCGCGAGCGCGGTGGAGATGACGGTTTATAATTTGGCAGCGACGCTGTTGGGGCAGCCGCTGAAGACGGTCGAGTCTGACAAGACGGAGTACAACAGCCCGGCGGACGCACTGGCGATGAAGCGGCGCGTCGCTGCTGTCTCTGCCGCCACGCTCGCATTTCTGCGGAATCGGGTAAGCTCACCGCGGGACATGACGGCGAGCGCCGCTGTCGCCTTTCGCGAGGCAGCCGTGAAGCAGCTCGTCGCCCTGTACTAACTTGAGTAGCTCTTGATTGCCGCCGAGCCGGATGCCAGGCGAAGCAATGGCTGCATGTAAAGCACTAGATGACGCAACGCGAGCTGGCCGGCACGTTAGCATGCCCGTGTATGTCTTTGAGTTCCGTACTAAATGGGAAGCATCATAGCATTGTGCCGTTGCATGCTCGTTTCGAGGGCGCCACTGTCCACTGTATGTGCTACAAGTGCATAATGAGGATTCAAACATGCATAGCAGGTTGGCGTTGCATTGGGAATGGAAGTGTCACAGGTATCCACACCCCCATGCACTTGGTATACGCATGAAGGATGAAATGGCCTTTCTTCATTGTTTGTGGGTGACAGATGCTGAGTTCCATCAAGACGTGCACCTTCGATCGTTGCAGCTTATCTCTGCTCTTGATTATCTTACCCACCGTCGCTCTTAACAGGCACGAGTGATTTCAAAATGCTGTATGCATGTGTCCATAAGCTCTGGTTTCGGTAGTATTCATGCACCAGCGTAGGACATGATAGAGTAGCGATGAAACAAGTCACCTTTCCGGATGGTAGCTTAGGCTGGGGTCGTCGTGAGTTCCTATTTCGCGGGGTGTATTTGAATTACAACGACAGGTTATGCGTTGTTTCCTGAGATTGCGCAGAAATGCAGCATACGGGCACGGGAACTTTCCATCTCGCTCCTAATTTTACGTATCAAGTGATTGACGCAGGGTATTTGTCAAATTCAGGAAAGCAGGTGTTCACGGGGACTGCAGCACAGAAATGCGAACGTTTTGCTCACTGTCGGTCCTCACAATTGTTGTCGACATATGAACAGCCGTGTGTCAGCTCGAGTCAAGACGAAGGGCAAAGGCCGGGGGCACAGTCTGTCGATTATCAGTGGCCGTGATTATGCTCCACCCCCTCACATACTCCAGGAAGGATTTCTGACAAAGAGGGGCTTGCGCAGCGATGTCGACTCTGGCACCGCTTGCACTTGCGGCCGTGTGGCACGCTTCGCTTCTAATAAAACATGCCTCCCAAAGCCTTTCAAGTTAGTCTTTGGTTTAAACATGGCTCGAACCTTCTTGCAATGCACGCAATGTGACTGTTGTGTCACATTTTGCACGCATCTTCGGTCGACTAATGACATGCAATCCTCAAGGCTCAGGGGAGGGGTGGGGGGCGGAGAAGTGGCTTGGGGGGGGGGCGGAGAAGTAGGGGGGAAGCTGCCGGGCATTCGCCGCCATTAATAATGTGTGCAATATTGTTTACGAATTGTACAATTGCTGAAAACGTACCGCCTCGTGCAAGTCACTATCTGTACGGTTACAGGTACGGTGCCAGTAGGCGGGTAAATTCCTAATATGCTGAGCTCAGACGAGCCAATGAGGGTTAAAGCGTAGAAATGTCAAAGCCATCAGAGCGTATGTGTACATGTATATGTATATGTTGTATATGTAGTATATACAACGGAATGATTTGGGTCGACAATGGCGCGCCAAGAATTGGCTGTGAAACGCGAGCGTCATCGTCGCTCCCTGCACACCCCCAGTCGGAACTGAGGGAGTACGGGCGGAGCACATTTTCCTGTACGGACTGAGAAAACGATGAGTTTGTTGTTATCGAAACGTGCCGTTATTTATCTGCACAACAAATTGGAAGGGCATAGCTCATATTGTTGGCGCATGCAGGCAGCCTTGTGCAGGTGTTTCCATTGAGATGAGTTTAACCCATTCATTTAAAAGTACACAGGTATTCGTTCCCTGCTGTTCTAGTCTGTCTAGCTCTGTGTCGTAAGATTGCAATTGATGTTGTCGAGAGGTAATTGATGAAAGATGTTTCACTGCTGTACTTGGGCAGTAGATGTTGTAAATGAACAAAGGAATTGTTAAAAGGTTCTGTCACCTCCCTCTACTGCACTGGGCTTAAATAGGTTTCAGCCCAGACTGGTTACGCCTGCAAGCTATGCTTACGTGTCAGGCGTTAGTGCTGTTCAACCGTCGTCATCTGCCTCGAGACGCGGCCTGCCTAGCATTGGGTTTCACGACGCGGCTCCTTCTGCATTGGAGAGCTCGTTCTGGCGCGTCATCTGGCTAGTTAGATTAATTATGCATATCTGTACGTACCGGGAGGTACTGGTCGTACTGTAGCATCAGCACCATTACAATATTGCAGTAGCGACGTACCCACGAGTATACGTCCGTCCTGTGGAAAAGCACGAATTGGAATTCGTAACGAGTACCTGTACAATGTCCTGCAATGTACTGTTGCAGGACTGTACTCGTCACACTCGTACCCTCCCCCTCTTGACAGATCAATGAGGTCGCCGCGAGGCAGACCTCCGTGGTTCTTGGCTCCTTTACTGAAGCAATTACTGGGACTCAGGAATGCGCGCTGGGTGAGCGTGCATAAAATCAATGTACGCCTGAGTCTTGGCGAACTTGCGCCATTGGGGCGTCTCCAAGAATTCTTGTAACGCAACTGTTCGATGCACCTCGTTCAATCGGTGCCAGACAGGTGGAATGTCGTCATCACTGAAATGCGTCATGAAGAGCAAATATTTGCCTCGTCGCCCAGGTAGCGACTTGATGCACACAGCAGAGATGTGTGAGATGTCAAACTCCTCGTCGTCTCCTTCAGGGACAGTCACCGGGACAGCTGGCCGTAGCAGAGCGGTAGAGCAGGGTCTTAAGTTGTTAACGTGGAACACAGGATGTAAGCGTACTGTCGCTGGAAGTTTTAATCTGTAACTGTGTTTCCCAATCTGCTCCTCCACTGAAAAAGGGCCAAGCTGTCTGTCTCTGAGTTTCCTGTTCGGCTGTCCTCGCAGAAAAAGATTTGCTGTGACGACTGACACCTTGTCTCCCTTAGCGAAGTGTGGCGCTGTAGACGGTTCTGTGCGCGCTTGCATCTCGTTCTTGTGTAGTTGTAACACTGAGCGTACCAAGCTGTGTACTTCCTGTAACAATCTCAACCGTTCTGTTGCGTCTTGCGAAAAAGGAATCGATGGTCGCATGCTGAAGAGCAGGTCAGGAGGCTCCTCAGGAGAAAAACCAAAGTTAGCCTCGAACGGCGTGTGCTCAATTCCAAGTGCACGCGAAGCGTTGTACGCAAACTCCACTTGCGGTAAAAGTGTCGACCAGTCAGAGCCATCATAGCAACAGAAGCAACGAAGAAGCTGCTGAAACGTGCTGTTCACGCGCTCTGTCAGTCCGTCTGTTTCTGGGTGTCGGCTGGTAGACATGTTTAGTCGCGTTCCAAGGCGTCTCCACAATGTCTGCCAGAAGGCGCTGACAAATTTCGGGTCGCGGTCACTGATCAGCACTCGGGGCAGTCCATGTAAACGGTAGACTCCCTGTAAAAACAAAGTTGCAGTTTCTTCGGCAGTAATCGACTCTGTGCATGGCAGAAAATGGGCCATTCGAGTTAGATGGTCTACTACAATCAGCACACTGTTAAAGCCGTTGCTCTCAGGCAAGTGTGTCAGGTAGTCAAGACCAACTGTGTGCCACGGTCTGGGTGGAACAGGTAACGGGTAAAGAGTCGCGGCCATCTGAGGTCGAATCTTCGCTCGTCGGCACACGACGCAGCGTTCACAAAAATCTTTCACATCTTGGCGGATTCGTTTCCACCAGAATCTGTCGAGTGCTTTAGCAAGAGTGCTAGCAACTCCTCTGTGACCGGCTGACGAACTTTCGTGCAGCTCTGCGATCAATTTCAGTCGGAGCTCAGAGTTCTGTGGAATACAGAGGCGATTGAGACGCCAAAAGTACCCGTCTCTGGCTTCTATCCGGCTGTCTCTTGTCCACTCACCATCGTCCCCATAAAACGAATCTCGTGAGAACCCCTCGCGAATGAGATCAGCGAACTCAGGGCTCAGCTGCAACGCGTCAACAGTCAGTGAATTTAACTGTGCGTCTTCAAACAGCAGCTGGGACTTCCGTCGTAATTCTCGATCTGACGGAACCTCGCCATCCCAAAATAAGGGTACTGTGGCCTGAGGTACGAAGTCTGGTCGCCGGCTTAACGGGTCAGCTTCGTTCAGAGCTCCCTTGCGATATGCAAGTGTCATCGAGCCCACAAACGGTTGCAAATCCCGCAGGTATCTTGCTTGCCGCTTGTTCAGCCTGTTGTTCGGTTGCCTGAGCAGGTGCCGCAGTGTGTCGTGGTCTGTTACGACAAGGAACTTAGAACAGCCTTCAAGATAGCACCTCCAATGCTTGACAGCTTCGCATACGGCCAAAGCTTCTAAGTCGTACGCAGAGTAAGTGTTACCACGCTCAGCTGGATTCAGCTTACGCGCCCAGTAAGAGACTGGTTGAAGACCGCCTCCTTGGTCTTGCAACAGGACTGCTGCAATCCCCACTGTGGAAGCATCTGTAGCTACGGTGAACGTCGCGTCCGAGCCGACCTCCGGAAGGATCAGGCATGGCGCGGAAATGAGCCGTAACTTGAGAGTCTCGAAGGCTTCCAAACAGGCAGGCGTCAGCGTAACCTTCTGTGGCTGGGACTTCCGCAGTAAGTCCGTCAATGGAGCCGTAAGGTCGCTAAAATGGTGTATGAATCTCGCATAGAAGTTGCAGAACTGTACGAAACTGCGAACCTCCTTCTGCGTCTTGGGCACTGGCCAGTCTGCAACGGCCTCGACTTTCTTTGTGGAAACCGAAATTTTTCCGGCTGACACAGTGTAGCCCAGATACTCCATTTCTTGCAATCCGAAGAAGCATTTCTTAAGGCGCAATTTCAGCCCTTCCTCCTTGAATCGCTGTAGCACTAGACGCAGGTGCTCCAGGTGCTCTTCCAGAGTTCGACTGTAGATACAGACGTCATCCAGGTAGACTGTCACGAACTTATGTAAAAAGTCGCGAAGTATGTCGTTCATCATCCTCTGAAATGTAGCTGGTGCATTACACAGGCCAAACGGCATGGCGACCCATTCCATTAAGCCATCAGGGGTCTGAAAAGCCGTCTTGTGAACGTCCTGATCACGCACTCGAACTTGCCAGAATCCAGAAGCGAGGTCGAGGTGTGTGTAAAAGTTCGCGTCCTTAAGTTCGTCCAGTGTGTCGTCCACACGCGGTAGCGGGTAAGCATCTTTACGCGTAACCTCGTTAAGACCGCGGTAGTCAATGCAAAGACGTAGCGAGCCATCAGCTTTTCGCACAAAAAGAATTGGCGAGCCGAATTCACTGTAGCTGGGGCGTATCAACCCAGCTTCCACTGCGTCTTTAAGCTGTCGATTAAGCTCAGCGCGCTCTGCGGGTGACAATCTGTTCAGACGTTGACGTCGCATCGGGCCAATTGTTTCAATGGGATGATCCCACTGTCGGCTTACAGGTGGAGAGTCGACAGGTCGCAGTAACTCCGGGAAGTCATCAAAGAGTAAAGACCGGAAGTTATCACGTTGTTCTGCTGTTAGTTCCTCTCCAGTGTGAAAGTCTGTCGTTTGTTCAGCGACTGACGTAAGTTCAATGACGTAAAAATCAGCATGACGTCCTCTGCTGCGGCGCGTCTTGCGCATGAGCTTCTGAACTTTCGTAGACGACAGGAGTAGACACTCAGGGCGTCGTTCCTCGAGTGTAGTCTCCACAGCTGTGCCGTCCATTAGTGTAAAAATTCTGGTTGTACCAAATTGTAAAGAGGCCTGTTCGTCATCAAGCCATGGTAAACCCAGGATTAAATCAGCTGTGCGTAAATCACGTAAGACATAAAAAGTCCGGTGAAACTCGTGTCGAGCCAGCTCAAAAGTGACGTCGCAGACTGTCGTAGAAGTCACTCGTTGTCCATTAGCGAGTCGAACTGGGGTTTTACTGGCAGACTTCCGAGTCTGTAAAGCAAAGCGTCGTACAAAGTCCTCTGACACAAAATCAAGTGTCGCAGCACAGTCCACTAATCCAGAAATGTGGTGTCCGCCATCAGGAGTTTTCACAGTCAGCTCAGTTCGAATTAACGGGCGAGCTTCCGTGAGGTCAGTCAGTAGGGCTGTAGCTGTCGAAGAAAATTGTCGCAGCGTAGCGATGGACTGTTCCGAGTCGTCTGTTGGTACAGGTACCGAGTCGGGTTGATCAGGTGCTGTAGGTTCTGGTGAGTCGTTAAACGCACAATCTGCGTCGACTAACCACAGCTGTACAGGCCAAGGGGCTGGAGCAACCACCTCCTGTTGCGCTGGATTCTCCAGTGACTGACGTGTAAAAAGCTGTGTCCTTGCTGGGAATTCTTGATAGAGTTTCCAGTGCTTAGTCACCTGAGTAAATTTCGCCCACTTCGGTAGTACAAATACAGCCATCGTAGATGTCGGAGATGTTCGACGACAATCCTCAAAATGCTGCGCAATCTGCTCAGCTAACTCCCAGGGTGGGTTGATGAACACCCTCTCTCCTGTTAAGTCTCTGTCTAGAATCGAGTCACTCGGCGAACAGTGAGGTAAGTCACCGTGCGAGTTAAGACCTTCATCATCAGCACATCCTTCCAACGTGAAGTTGAATCGTGCATGCAGAGGGTCAAAGACTGAGTCAACCAGTTTCCAATCAACTGAACGTCTGGTTACAGGTTTACGACTCTGTCTCTGCTTAGTCTGACGACGACGACCTGCTACTTGCGTTACAGGTGTCGCAACTGTAGTCGATGGAGATGCCGAAAGTTTATCGACGACCTCTGTCGCTAGCAGTGTCTCAGAATGAACAGTAGATGTAGCCGGCTGCTCCAGTTCATTTGTAGAACAGCCTTGCCACCATCATTGCTTCTTAGGTTGCATTGGTGCCTTGCCTTTGAACTCCGGGCATTGGAACAAACGGTGTCCCTTCTTGTGGCACTTGAAGCAAAGTCCTTCGTCCATGTGTCGCTTACGCTCCTCAGCTGTCATTGCATTTGCGATTGAATTAAAATCTTCGCGACCGGATGGTTGACCACGTCCACCATTGTTGCCACCACGACCACCATTGTTACCACCTCCACGTCCACGTCCGCGGCCTCGTCCTCGGCCACCCTTGTTACGTTTCCAGACGTTAGAGGCTTCCTCAAAAGGGTCTTCAAGGTTGCGCTTGCGAGAGGATTGGGTAGATGGTCCAGCAGCAGACCTTGCATTGCCTAATTCCGGCGAGTCTGTCACGACGTCATTCAGAAAGTTTTGTAGCTCCGCGAGCGTAATCTGGTAACCTAGTTGCGCTCGGTGTGATCTAGCCAGTCTCTGGAGGTCCACGTTTGCAAGACCAGTAATGAAGCGTACACACTGTACCTCCGCTGTCAGGTCTTGACGAGAACGGCGTAAGTAGTCGTTGTACTTCTTAGTAAAAAGCGCGTAACTCATCGTGTTGCTCTGTGTAAAACTTAGCAAAGCTTTAATTGCGTCATCCTGAATGTTCGGAAGAAACGTAGACTTGCGTATCTCCGCAACAAGCTCGTTGTACGTAGATGGAATTGGAGGATGATTTTTCCGGTTCAACCACCATCCACCAAGGAGTCCAGAAAACTGTGAAGTAACCCAGAACACTGCATCGTACGAGTCAGCTGCAATCCCAAGCATTACAAAACGCTGAGGCTGAGCTTCGAGCCAATCCTCCAGTACAGGTGGGTCTTGACCATTCTGGTACGGTGAAGTAATGGCAGCCTTACGCTGAGTCTCCGTAAGAGTCACTGATAGTCCTGCCAAGTTGTGGGTAGGCATCGGCATTCCCACTCGTAAATCTGTAGGTCCCACTCCAGTCAGTCGGTTGATGTGTCCAACAATCAGCAGCCAGACAGAACCAGAGTCGACCGTTGTAAACCGGGGGTACATGTGGAGCTGTCTCGGGATAGACGTGTCTTCATGCATGACTGGAACATGTTGTGTCATTGCTCGATAGAAAGATTCCCACTGAGTCACGTAACCAAAGTGAAGTAAATCACTCTTGTGCTTCTCAGCACGAAGTAACCCAGTCTGTGCAGGCGTAAGTGTCAGACCGTCAGTGTTGATGATTTCCGGGACGACGTAAGTGCCATCCGGATTAACTGTCGACTGTTCCAAAACAACCTGCTCGACCTGAGCAGGTGTACGTAAGTTGCTCGTAGCAAACAGGACAGGAATAGACGCAGAGTACACGGAAACAAGCTGTCGTCCTTGAGGTAGCGTAACGTTCACAGGTTCACCACTCAACAGCGTCAAATCATCCGGTGTCAAAACAAGACCGGTCTCCTCGTGTAATTCGCGAATAGCAGCGTCGACAGGCTCTTCGTTGGGTAAGACAGAGCCAGCAGGGAACCAAGTTCTACCAGTACGAGGCTCACGCTGAAACACCAACTTCAAATCCGACCGTTTAGTTCCTCCAACGTGAATTACCAACACCACGTAATGACCAGGTCCAAGAGAAGCCATCTCAACTCAATCAAACAACGTCGAGCAGTTCAATAAGCGAACGAAAGCGTGCGTCGACCAAAGAGCTCCGAAACCAGTGTGGCGGTTAGCCTCTGAAAGCTAAACGCTAGCACAAATCTGTTCTAGTCTGTCTAGCTCTGTGTCGTAAGATTGCAATTGATGTTGTCGAGAGGTAATTGATGAAAGATGTTTCACTGCTGTACTTGGGCAGTAGATGTTGTAAATGAACAAAGGAATTGTTAAAAGGTTCTGTCACCTCCCTCTACTGCACTGGGCTTAAATAGGTTTCAGCCCAGACTGGTTACGCCTGCAAGCTATGCTTACGTGTCAGGCGTTAGTGCTGTTCAACCGTCGTCATCTGCCTCGAGACGCGGCCTGCCTAGCATTGGGTTTCACGACGCGGCTCCTTCTGCATTGGAGAGCTCGTTCTGGCGCGTCATCTGGCTAGTTAGATTAATTATGCATATCTGTACGTACCGGGAGGTACTGGTCGTACTGTAGCATCAGCACCATTACAATATTGCAGTAGCGACGTACCCACGAGTATACGTCCGTCCTGTGGAAAAGCACGAATTGGAATTCGTAACGAGTACCTGTACAATGTCCTGCTGACGCCCCTCCCTACCTTTTGCTAAAACCAGTTTCTCCTTCCTGAAATCTGGTCTCTGTCTCGCACTCCCATCGTATTCCCACCTCTTCTGTGTAATGGCAGGCTCAATGTATGACCGCCCCCCCAAAAATAAATGTTTTTTCTGATGTTAAGGTATAGAAAAAACAAAGACCTGCAACAAGGGTCCCAAGGTCGAACGAAACCCCCAAAAACGTACCCACCGCGTCGCAACATGTACGAATAATTGTTATCTGTTTGGGCTCATGATTGTGGGTCCGCGAGACATGGGACGTGAAGCTTCATGATTGTGCTGGGCGAATGAAATTGCCGGTGTTCTTGAGAATGAAAAAATATATTAATCATTAATCCGTACAACTGACCGAATGGTTGAGAAAATGATTATTGGCCAATACCATAAATACAGGTACAAAGTTACACCACGGGGCCGAGCAGCCGTTCTTTATTGGAAAGTGACGCTTGGAAGATGGAACCGCCGCTCCTGTATTGCGCAGCAGCCGCCAGACTATGAGTGTTTCCCAGTCACGGCAGACAAGCTGGGCTCGCGATTGGCATTTTGCTGACGCGTCTTTACGTACTCAGGACGCGGCTGTCCTTGGCGCGCTGACGCGCGGACGAAAATACGGCCTGCCACTACCGCGACCTCCACGCGTCGCTTATACTCTCGACCTATCGCGTACCACCGCCCGTTCTCGATCACGCAGTGCTGGTGCACCTGACTACATTTATACCGCCGTCAAACTCAAGGACAGCTTTCCTGGCGCCCCTTACACCTTAAACGGCTTTGCTTGCTCTCATTGAAATACTGCGCTTTCGACATAGCGACCCGTAGATAAGTCGCCTGTCGCTATTCTTCGAGCTCACAGGATGACAGTGTCAACGCCTGCTGTCTTCTTAGTAGTGTCAGCGTTATCGCTTTACGCGTATCAAGCACAGGCGCAGGAAGCAGGTACGCGCCCTGCTCAAGCTGCTGTTGGTCCGATGGGTTGATCCTCGAACTCCGAGTGAAACAGATTAGTCGACCCAACAGTTATAACAAAGCAGCAGACAATCGATAGCTTCCTATCGCCATCAGTACTCGTACGAGCGAATTTTGTGCGATCCAACACAAAAAAATATTTTTCTGATCCTCGATCCCTGGTTAGCGCAGTTGCTCGAGGCAAATCATTCCGAGTGTTTCGTATTTTATGGGTACCGGGGATATCTGTAGGGTGTTTCTTTTATTAGGAGAATGGTGCGCTTTTTCACCTGCTTAAACCACACGTGCGAACGACAACCTGCTGTCGTATGACGTAAAGTCGTCGATGGGCGGCAAATTGTGCGATCCCGACGCGGCGCCGCTACTGTCGACATTTTCCCATAAACACCACACATATGTAGCCCGATGGCTTGCTACTGATGATGCGCTCGAGCGTGTCGCCTTTGGATTGGCGAAACTGAATTCCCGCTACTCCAATTCAATTACTCCTCACCTCCAGGAAGTTGCACGCCCTTCGAGCTACCGCCACAGTTCAGCGATTTTGGTCAACTATGTCAGTACTTGACGACCGTCCCAGACGCCGAAGTGGTAGAGCAGGTGAGGAACACTGACATACTGTTGCAGTAGTACCGCGCAGAGCGTCACTCCGACAGGTACTGTGCAATGTTTGCGTCTTCGTGCGTTCCGGCGTGCTAGGATGCGACCATTAAGCAGGTGCAAGGTTGACGCCGTTTGAAGGGCGGGTATATGTATATACTTAGGTACTCTTATGCTTTACGACTATAAACTGCTCCCTGCATCGGGCATTTGGACTTTGCTGGGGCTTTTTATTTGGCTGGCATGAAGAGGTGTGGACTGTCGACCCCCGCGAAGCGCGCTCGCTCCTGCCTCCGTCCGCAAATCACAAAATTACGCTTTCGCAATTGAAATAAAAATTAGTGCCGAGTCTTATTCTTGCCCATCTTCGTCTTGCTCGCGCAGCCAGCTCCCAGCCCGACCGAAAGTGTATACATGTTGATCCACACCGCGACATCAATGCAAGCTATCGTGCGTCGTCGATCAGAATGTCGTAGATTGATGGTTTCAGCATTATCGGCAGTGTATTTCTAATTTCTCTGTCGATAGCGACAATAAGCCGTCCATAACAAGGACTGACCTCTACGACGAATGTTTATTATAGCAAGTATCCACATATCATCATTCGCCTTGGCACTACGCCCATACATATGAACACAGTAGTGAACCCAGCAACGCGACGTGATGCCCACCAGGCATACATTCCTTGCAAAAGCAGCTATCTTTGTTTTACCATCACGGTCGCCCAGCTCAGCTGCGTTCTAAAAAAATCGAATCATGCATGTGTTTCTTCAAACCTTGTGCTAATATTGGCCTGTGCTTGCGAGCCACGTACCGATATACAAGCAACGGCAGACAGGAAAGAGGGGTCTGATAGCTATACGGCCTATCCTGATTGTTGGTTCGGAGTATATGTGGGTTATTTTGGGTTTTGGGATAATATCCTAATATCATGTGCTACGCGGGTGCTCGCGTGGCAGTTTGATCAGGGCAGGTTCCCGGGGCCCGTTGGAGAGGGGAGGACGCCCATGCTGGCGGGCTGCACCGCAGGTCGTCATCCCCGCTCAAAGCGCCGCGTCACTCGCTCTCTTCTGGCTGCAGATGTCTTGCCTTATGACACTTGATAAAACAAAGTATATGACTGTGTGGCGGAAACCGGAAATACACTTTGAAAAGTTAAAAAAATGTATCAACGACAAACGAGTATAGACCTCCGCCCAGTTTAACGACCACCACAACCTGCCCGAAGAGGGCCTGGCGCCTCAGCTTGCTGAAGACGCCGCGCGTGCACAGGCTGCGTCGTGGGAAATTCGCAGGCGGCGGAGCAAGGGAGGAGCCCGATGTTTGCGGGCGGGTGGAGCGGGAAGTGCCTTCAAGGCAACACCCGAGAGGGCTACCCCACAGAGGTGCAAAACATCCTGACCACAAACGCCGCCGACCGAGACTGGTACTCGCCACACACACCCATCCCATCGCGTGACCCCCTCTTACGAAAGCAGTAGTGTGCGTAATACGAAATACAATACAAAATACATAAATGTGTTGATAAGAACCTGAAAACTCGTCCATGCAAGGCGGGGTGCTGATACTGACGCTTCTCCTCCCCCCCTCCCCCCTTTCCTTACGTCACAGGTCAGAGCCGGTCGCGGGCACACTCGGCCTTCCTGGCGCAGTGTTCCGCGCGCCTTCGTGGCAGGACCAACGCTCCGCGCTGATCCTTGACTGTAACCCCCCCCCCCCCTTTCTCTCGTCCTCTCGCCACCCCGAACCCCCCAAAACAGCATCTGACGGCTGACCTGCCCGTTGCGCACCCACCAGACACCGACATCCCTGCCGAGCAGCTCCTCCTCATCGACTACAACAACTTTCGCGACGAACTGCGATGGGTGCGCCCCGTCCTCCCCCCCGATACTAAGTAACAGCAGGCGACTCGCTTCGTCAACACGAACTGTCGCCTCTGTGTGTTTCCTTTTAATCCCACAATATGAAGATCACTTATCGCTGTCACCGCTCCCGAACGCCATCGCACTGAAACCGCGCGACTGCCAGGTGGCGCCCGGGATGCTCGTCGGTCAGGTGAAGCAACTATCCACATCCCACCCACCTCAGAAAATAAAGCAATTAACATAACAGTGAGTAGTTTGATGATAAACTATAGTGAAAATTCATATCGCATATCGCAATTTGTCGCTCTAAAGTGATGTTTTTTTCTCTCCTCTTTCCTGTCATCGCGTCGATGGTGCTTCCTATATACATCA
>JAPMLY010000609.1:92500-97500 GCA_026401115.1 Tetraselmis chui
CTTGCCGGAGTGAATGTGCGTGTGTGGGTGTGTTGAAGAGAGAGTGCGCATGCAATTGTGTTTGAAAATAAAAAAATGAAGTTTTTTACAGTAAGTATCGATAAATCGGCTCGTCATGTCCCAGGGCGTACCCAAAATTGCCACCTATGTCTTAGGTGTAGGGTTTTACGCCGGGGGTCTCCTTGTCCATCCCTCTCCGTCGGAAATAACTACATAATTTGAATCATACAAGGAAAGACATTGTCTATCGCTACAAAAATAAATTCAAAATATTGTGTCGCTATCTCCACGATGCGCGGGCCGCTCTCGCGACTCGAGGGCGCTGATAATCCTAGTTGGTTAGCATGTGGTAGTAAAATCGGGTTGCCTTGACCTAGGCTCATGTGCAATTCCGGTCGTGCCGGAGCTTGGGGGGGGGGGGGGGGGGGGGGGGGGGGGGGGGGAGGCATGCGGAAAAAACCCCTTGCTAAGATCGTTGAAGGCCCCGACTCGATCCACACATACGAGCCTCGTCCGATACTAATATCCGCTCCATTAGCCGCAGTTCTCCTCCTATCATATGCTTCCCCCTCCCTTCGGAGCATTGGGGAGAAAACCATAGCCACAAGTGGTTGCCGTCTGTCGCTCCTCCCGTCACGTATGTAATGATGTCCCGGCTGATTGCCAACGATTTTTGGCGCCGGGTGATCCGTACAGTACCGCTAGTACCCTTTCCTTTTGGTTTACGCTGCCATGGAGCTCGCCTATACGAGTGAGATGCTTTCGCGATAACCCTAGAACACAACAAGAGGCACTCATATCGATGATAGATACCAACGAGAGGGGCGCCCGCCGGCGGCGCAGCGGCGGCGGCCCCGGAGAGGGGTGCGCTCGCAGGCCCGTCGGCACCTACCTCTACCTCCACGCGGTGGGCGCCAGTAATCATGTAGTTGTGCCGGGCTTGGCACGGTAGGGGGCTAAACGAGGTACCGACAGCTGTGATCCACGGGATCACCAACTGTCGGGAAGCCTTGTACGAAGGGTTTTGGAAAAACATAATATCCGTACGCCGGCATAGGGATCTCCCCCTCGGCATGTCCGATATGTCTTTTCCGCGACATAATACTCGCAGATACTCTCCCGACGAAGGGGCGGGGGCGGCGTTTGCGAAACATTTTTTGGCGAAGAAGGGTACGGACGGATGAACGGTGGGATGAGGGTGTTGGTGTTGGCGGCGGACAACTGGGAAGCAACGCTAGGGCACGGCGCTCGCTAGCAGTCGCCAGCCCTGGGAGAGTTTTAAGTCTCCCCTGGTGGCGAGGCCCGAAGCTATACAAGGCGGAGGTGGGTCGCAGCCGGAGGAGCGGCACGGTCTGGCGGCGGCGGTCCTTAGGATCACCCGCCGCCGGAAAAACCCGGTACGGGGGGTTTTTGGGAAAATATTCCCGTACCCACCATCTTTTGAGGGACGGCGACTCGATCCATGTGCTCTACCAACCCCTCCCCTAGCAGCCGCGGGTTTCACTAGGTACATGTTGTAACAATTTCAAATTTCAAATACCAACGAGAGGAAAGGATGGGTGGGAAAGTACGATCGGGGCTCGGGCTTCAAGGTGCCGAGTACGGACGTTTTAACCAAAACCCTAAGCACATGGCTTTTCAAGCAGCGGCCAATCTAAATCGGCGCCGCCATACCGTGCCACTCCTCTTGCCACGGCTGTTTTCATCGCGGCAGGTGTCGAGCTCCACCCCCCTTAATGGGCATGCTCGAACTCAAGAGGAATGGTCGACGACGAGCGAGTGCTCTTCCCAATCGTTGTTTCCGCTTGTCCGCCGCCAGCTTCAACACCCGCGTCCCACCGCGCTAATAGTCCGTCCGCACCCTCCTCGCCAATGAGTTTTTCACCTTACCCCCCCCCCCCCCCTCCTTATAGAGTCAGTACCGAAGAGTATCCAATCGCCAAAAAAACACATCGGATGGGACGAGCGGGAGATCTTGGCGATGGTAGTATACAAATATTATTTCAAAAAAGCCCCCCGTACATGGCTTTCCCGACAGATTCTAGTCGCAAAGATCGCAGCTGTCGGCACACCCCGCCTAGCCCATTATCGTGCCAAGCTTGGCACGGCAATGGCGTTACCATTGACCACCATGAGGAGGTGGGAGTGAGTGCTGACGGGCCGGTGAGCACACCCTCTCCGGGGCCGCCGTCGCAGCGCCGTCGGCGGGCACCCAATTTTGTGTGTGAGAGAGCGAGTACTTGGGTGGGCGCGCGTGTGAAAATGTGTGCATGTGCATATGTGTGTGTGTGTGTGTGTGTGTGTGTGTGTGTGTGTGTGTGTGTGTGCTGGAGTTCGCGATCAACGCAGCGGTTTCTGCGTCGACGACTATGTCTCCATTTAAGGCGACACTTGTATTCGAGCCGACATCTCCAACGACGGCTACATTTGAAGACAATGAGCCCAGCCATACTTTACCGGAGCAAGTGAAAATTCTGGTCGAGATGCAAAGATTTACCCACGACTGCGTCAAAGCAGCCCAAGCACATATGCAAGAAGATGCAAATCGGCATATTGTTGGGGTGGTGAAAGAAAGAAAGAGAGAAAGAAAGCAAGAGAGCAAGAAAGAAAGAAAGAAAGAACGAAAGAAAGAAAGAAAGAAAGAAAGAAAGAAAGAAAGAAAGAAAGAAAGAAAGAAAGAAAGAAAGAAAGAAACAAACAAACAAACAAACAAAGAAACAAACAAAGAAACAAAGAAACAAAGAAACAAAGAAACAAAGAAACTCTTCCCTCCCTTCACCCTTCTATCCTTCTCCCTCCCCTGCCTTGTGACATCGGTGGATATTGATAGTGATGTTTCTCTCCTCTCTTTTTATCCCGTTCATTGCCCCACTAGCGTTGCCTGAGCGTGTGTTGCTCGTAATGGGGCAGCATTCGGGATGGAGCTCGACCATTGGCCGCCTTACGCGTCACATGTGGAGTTGGAGCTGTGGCAGTGCCCGAGCGACAGTAACACGTGCGCCCCTGCCACTTCTCCATCCCCTCAATTACGCCGGGAAGATCTCATGTGCCGTGAATCGTGCCACGACCCGTAGCGTCTGAACCGTAAGTTTTTAAACTATTGTTCGGACACGAAATCAAAGAAGTTAGTTGTTTTGGAAGCTGCGTCACTGGACTGCCGCTATGGGAGGCTAGGCACGCATGCCTTAACATGTCAAGCACGGATGATCTTTGGATAGCCGACACATCCTTCGTCACTTGTCGTCCTATGCGAGTTATTTTGATAATCATGAAAAGAGCCATCGATCCTATAACCTTTTGCCAAGTCTGCAAACTTGTAAAAGTGTGGAAATTTTCGCGCCAGTGTCGCCAATTTTCTCGCGCTGGAATGCGCTCCGATATATTTAACCCTCGAGTCTGTAACCCTCGGTTCACAGCATCATTTAACCCGAATCATTACTTAACATATACCAACCTTGAATCCGGGCCGCACAGCGATTACGATGCGACAATGACGAATGCTGTCCTCCATATCCGACCACTATAGCTTGAACCCTTCTAATTGCGTTCGTCCTTCGAAAGCTGCGGCCCACCGTATGCGGTCGGGGGTCGTGGAGGGGCGACGACTGAAACAGGAATGTGACTACTTGCTCTCGGTCTTTCCAACAACACATTGGTCCCCCATGCCGCAAGGGCCATCCCCACACACTCGCTCCCCGCCAACAGCCCCCACGACGGGCGCTTGGGCTGAGTGTCCGCAATGCGCCGGCCCTGCCCCGTCCATCAGCCCACATTGCCAGCCCTCAACATCAGAACTCCAAGGAAGGGCACAACATACTCGTTGCCGTGGTGGGGCGCGGGCAAATCGAAGATTGCAAACGTCAATTACCCTTCCATGTCAGTAGGTATTATTAGCACCTCGGATACTGTGATGAGTCCATCACGATATATATCTACTGTCTGTAGCTATCTGAACATCCGGACCGTCATCCCGTATGTCCACTGTTCCCATAAATGAAGTCCGTTACTAGTGAAATAGGGCACCTTCCTCGCCAATGAGTTTTTCACCTTACCCCCCCCCCCCCCTCCTTATAGAGTCAGTACCGAAGAGTATCCAATCGCCAAAAAAACACATCGGATGGGACGAGCGGGAGATCTTGGCGATGGTAGTATACAAATATTATTTCAAAAAAGCCCCCCGTACATGGCTTTCCCGACAGATTCTAGTCGCAAAGATCGCAGCTGTCGGCACACCCCGCCTAGCCCCTTATCGTACCAAGCGTGGCACGGCAATGGCGTTACCATTGACCACCATGAGGAGGTGGGAGTGAGTGCTGACGGGCCGGTGAGCACACCCTCTCCGGGGCCGCCGTCGCAGCGCCGTCGGCGGGCACCCAATTTTGTGTGTGAGAGAGCGAGTACTTGGGTGGGCGCGCGTGTGAAAATGTGTGCATGTGCATATGTGTGTGTGTGTGTGTGTGTGTGTGTGTGTGTGTGTGTGTGTGTGTGTGTGTGTGTGTGTGTGTGTGTGTGTGTGTGTTTGTCTATGTATTGTCCATGTATTCGTGCTTTTCCATCGGAAGGACGTACAACGTGGGTACGTCGCTACTGCAATTTAGCGAGGGTTGTGATGCGTACTGTACAGCCAGTACCTCCCGGTACCTACATGTACGCACAGTTAATCTAACCAACCAGACGACGCGCCGAACGAGGTTTCCTATGCAAAATGTGATTCCCAGATTGAACGAGCCGCGTCGCTAGTCTGTTGATGACGGTTGGAGAGCCCTATCACTTGGCACGAGAACCGGGCATGAGCACGTGCAAGCTAGGTAGGCGGAGACTATATAAGCCTTGTGCAGTGGAGGGAGGTGACAGAACCATTTAACAAGCCTTTGTTCAATTACAATATATTGTTAAAGTACAAACAATGAGACATATTTTCATTCCTTCCTCCTTCTGCACTTCGACCAATAGACAAAGCACCAACAACAATAGAACATACGATATTTGTGTCTGCAGTT
>JAPMLY010000609.1:102500-154285 GCA_026401115.1 Tetraselmis chui
CACGTGTGTGTGTCTGTGTGTGCTCGAACATGTGTTTATGGATTTTGGTGTGTATGTGTGTGTGTGTGTGTGCGTGTAAGTATGTGTGTGTAGCTGCATTTGTGCCTGGGTATGTGTACGTGAGAGAGTACTTATGTTTGAGTGAGTTTGCGAGCACGCGCGCGCGCGCGTGTGAATGTAAGTGTATCAGCGTGTGTGTTTATCAGTGTGTTCACTCTTCCCTCGAAGTCAGTTTCTATTGAAATAGGGCTTTTCGCGTAGGGTGGATGTTTATCAAACAGGGTTACTAGGGTTTATTGTACTTTAATTCGTGGAAAAGGCGGACCGAAACTTGTGTTGACGGTGAAGCTAATAGGGAAGCGGGGCACAAATGGGCCCGTCATGGCAACGATCCGAAGTATTAGGGTTTTTGCGGGATATATATTTTGGGGCATGTCATGATTCGGGCGCCCCGGAATTTGGATTTTCCATACTTTGGCTGGCGAACACTTCCGAAATCCGCGACATAACACGCGGACTTCATGATCCCAGCATGTTGTCCGCAAACATGCGAGCACACCACCTTCCGGAGCCGCCGCCGCTGCGCCACCGGCGGGCGCCCGTGCGCATGCATGTGTATTTGTGTGTGCGAGAGGGAGGGGGAGGGAGGGAGGGAGGGAGAGAGAGAGAGAGAGAGAGAGAGAGAGAGAGAGAGAGAGAGAGAGAGAGAGAGAGAGAGAGAGAGAGAGAGAGAGAGAGAGAGAGAGAGAGAGAGAGAGAGAGAGAGAGAGAGAGAAAAAATAATGCGTGTGTGTGTGTGTGCTTGAGAGTATGTCAGCATGCATTAGAGAAAATGTATGTGCGTGCGTACAACATATGAGAAGACGGCCCTATTCGGTCGAACCCCCCCCCCCCCCCCCCCCCACTCAACCTATCCCCCACAACGTTGACCCTCTCTCCACGGAATGGCAGCTCGTCACCCACACCCGGCGCCAGTAACCTCCCCCTCAGCAACCCTCACATGGTGGCCATGTAATTGACGCTAAGCTCCACCCTCTTCGTGCTGCTACCCGATCGACGTCTTTAAAATCCCGCCACCTCCTCCGACATGAATACTCTGACCAACTTACATCCTTCCCCATCACGCCAACGGCAAAACGCCTTGACATGACCCGGGTTTGGTAACCTCCGCACCAATCTCCCAACTGAAGCAATACTATGCACACCCCCGTATCAACCTCCAACCCGTCACCGACGGCAATATTCTAGACTTAACCCCAGCAGAACAACCTGCCCGCCAACCCCCGACCACAAACAACTCCGGAGGAGGTCGCCTTGAGTAAATTTCCCGCGCCTCGATCTCATGTTCGGACGGAAAGCTAGAAGTGGGGACCCCCTACGACCGTCTCAACTGCTGCGGAAGAGAAACGGACTAGTAGGCGTGTCTCTTCGCCTGGCGGTCGGAGTTAGCGGTAGCACTAACAATATGTTTTCGTTTTCCGGTGGCCATGGGAGATTTTGTGGAGTTTTCCTGTGAACAATATGTAATGCATTGTATTCAATCTTCTGGTAGTGACAGCAGTTGATTACACCCCGCTTAATGGTTTTAGTGAATCACTCTCTAGGAGTATTTAGGAATGGGGATCCCGGCCTGAATTTGGCATACTAAGAGTCCTAGATGGCTAATGCAAGAAGGCCATATTACAGCAGCAACAAAATGAGAGCGGTACAAGTTCAAAATCATTTCATTTCATTGTGTGCGTCCATGTGCGTGTGTGTCGATGTGTTTGTGAGTGTGTATGTGTGTATGTCTGTGTGTGCGTTAGAATGTGTGTGTTTGCGCGTGCCTTGGCGTGTTCGAGAGTGTTTGCACGGGCGTGCGCGCGCGCGCGCGTGTGTGTGTGTGTGTGTGTGTCCACGCGAGCGCATGTATTTTGTGTGTGTGTGTCCGCGTGTTTGTGGGTGTCTGTGCCTGCGCGAGCGGGTGTGGGTGTATGCTGCTGTGTGTACATGTATGTGTGCGTTAGCGTATGTGTGCGTTAGCGTATGTGTGCATTTGTGTTTGTACGTGTGTGAGGGTGTGAATATGTGAGGGTGTGAATATGTGTGTGTGTCCGCGTGTTTGTGGGTGTCTATGCCTGCGCGAGCGGGCGTGGGTGTGTGCTTTTGTGTGTACATGTGTGTGTGCGTTAGAGTATGTGTGCATTTTGTGTGCGTGTGTGTGTACGTGTGTGAGGATGTGAATATATGTTTGTGTGTGTGCGTGTGTATGAGTGTTTGAGTGCATTTGCGCACGCGCGCGCGCGTGTGGGTGAGTGCGATTTCATTGCTTCGTGGCGATGACAGTAAGACGTGAAACCCCAGAAAAAAACGGTTGTCCAGTCACACAGTCATTGTTTCCTTTTTGTGTATCTCGCACACTCAACGGCCCCATCCCAACAAATGCAAAACTAAAAACACGGTCAGACGATAATGCAGCCATGTACATCGCAAATTTCCATTTTACGCCAAACATGGGGGCACACAAAGGCCCTGATATGCTTGCCGCGCGTGAATTTGATTTTATTTGGCTTGCGTCCATGGCATTAATCGTTGAAACCCTAAAAACCCTTAATCCATAAGCCCACCTCAGTCACGTCGCAGCTCTTCCTCGTGCAGCACGCGCGCCCACTGCGCCCGCCGCCTGTTGTCCACTTCGTCCCAGATGGTCCAACTGTCGTCAACCGCCTCTGCGGTATTGTTTAAAACGTGCAGGTGCTTCCACCAGTGCGTGCCAGCGCGCTCCTGCGCCAGAGAGGCGGCGTGCCCGCTCCTCGCATGCGCCTACGGCGAAAGAGCCATCATAAGCCGATCACCCAACGGCCCGGAAAGAGCTGTTTGATTACGAGTTCATTTTGTAATTACTGACAGGCATATAGTACTTAAAATCTATATATACATTCTAAATCATGAAATCCCATTTGCGCGATATCGACGAGCGAACAATGCTGACCAACAAATACCTAAATTCCTAATTCATAGCAGTAGTAAGAGTGACGATTTTAAGGGCTTGCATTAAATACTTTCGGAAATCTTCGAGTTTCTTTTCAACCCCGGTGCCAGCTAGCTGACTATCAGTAGACTGCACTGACCTGCGAGCAAATAACAATAACACGAATAAAATCACATCGTAGATCGACGGGCACATAAATAGAGCGTCATCGGCAATCAATTTGGCAAATCAGCACACTGTACATATCCAAAACTACCACAACAGCAACAAAAAAGCAACGTGTTTTATTCAATATCTATCTGCTTGATTTCTGGAGGGGGGGCGTCACTTCTGAATACTTGAGAGTTGGGGGAGGGCGACAAAAGATCTTGTGATTTGCATTTCCGAGTCGATGAAATTGCTATGTATTTATATACAACTAGGAAAACACTGAGAATTTTATGGCCAAAAAGGGGGTTCTGGCACATCTTAAAAGCTACAGTGGGAAAAAAAAATAGAAATGATGATTCCTAATACGGCAAAGGTAAAATACAAAGGGGTACACATAAACAGCAATGCGTTCAAGTGTCATACGTATAAACGGAAATCACGTTCGAATCAGATGCAGTCAGAATCAGGGAGGGGTGGCTGTGCCTGCTGAAATTTTGATTACGTTTCAGTTGCGCACACCTCAGATCGCGTCTTTGCGTTGGTTCTTTTTATAAGATCAAAGAAGGTTCAAAAGGATTTCTACAAATCAAGTAACTCTTCTGTCCACGCGCACAACAAAGGTGCACACGACAATAAAAGAAACGAAAATATCTCAGCAACAATGGGAGGGAGCACGGGACAATGGTGCTGATGAAAATTTCTGATCAATCTTTCCCATTGTTTGCTCCAAGTCAGATTACCGAATAATAGTATGTTGTACTTGATAGAATCAATATCAACGCAATATTTCAGGGTGTCAGTGCAGTGGAAGTGTACAGCACAAATGCATAACAAACAGAAAGACAAAGGTACCCGTGATGATATTGCAACTTACCCGTAATGATAGACGTACGATATATTCAACAAACAAAGAGGTTTTAGCATACTTTCAAAGCTTGTAACCGAGAAGTTACGAGGCTTCTGATGCCTCTTTTGATATATCTTGAGTCGAATTCATAAACGTAGAAAGTAAGTGTACATGGAATATGGTATTGCAATTATAATATCGACTTTTGGTTGGCGTAATCATAAAAGGTTGTGAGGCAGCATCAATAAAAAAGCATGAGCTAACAATGCAAACAAACACGTGTGGTTGGTCATCAGAACTTACGTACGCGTATTCGGGTTTAGAATACAAAAGTTTCAACGGGATGAATCATATCTAAAACATATTGATGAATAGAAGATGGGGGGGGGGGGGGGGGGGGGGGGGGGGGGGGGGGGGGGGGTCATTCGTGCTTTTGTACGAGGTTGCATTTAAGCTGTTTTGATATTCGTTCGCCAGTCGTATCAAATGTAAGGATCTGGTTTATGGTTATCAAAAAAGAAAATTACAAACGCCGCACAGACAAGATGGACCTTGCTCCTTCTTGCAGAATTCGAGTGGGCCGACGCCCGGCCGGGTAGGGCAGACCTTTCATGGTCAGTGTCAGGATTACCCGCATAAACAAATGACCGTGGACCCGTACAGTCAAGTGAACCAAATCTGACTTTTTTGGAGGAAGCTGAACAGAAGCGAAAGATATAAAAACAATATTTAAGGGTACATAATAAAACTCGAAGAAAGTATAGACGATGCAAAAAAATTAAAGGAAATAAATCCCCCTCTAGGGATAGCTTCATACCAAATAATCTGACGCGGCGTTCCAACGTACCAAATGTACCAGCAGAAAATTCTGTGGACTGGTTGTCGTTTTACCGTCGTATTCGATTTTTGCGTCATTCGCAACGTTTCTCCGCATTTTCAGCCATAAGAAACGTGTTGGTCATATAATTCAATGACCGCGATTGATATTTCATATATAAATGGTATCGCCAATCATATTTCCGATACTGTATCACATACTGACGTACTTATTTACATAACTTACATATTTACCACACGAAAAATTTAAATCTCTACTTCTCCTTCCCCTCTCCCCCTCCCTCCACCCTCCTTGCTCTTTCTCCCTCTCTTTCCCTTTATCTCCCTCTCCCCTTTTCTCCACTCTTCTCCTTTCCCCCATCGGTCTCTCCATCTCTATGTCTCCCACCCCTCTCCATTCCACTTTCTCTCCCCTCCCCTCCCCTCCCCCCCACCCCCTTTCTTTCTCCCTCTCCCCCTCAGACCCCTCTCTCTCTCTTTGTCTCCCTTCCTCTCCCTCCACACCCTTCATTCTCTCCCCTTCTCTCTACCCCCTTTCCCTCTCCCGTTCAACATCCCCCTTTTCGATCCCACTCCCTCTTCCCTCTCCCCCCCTCTCTCTTACCCCCTTTGCTTCATCCTTTCTTTTTGTCTCCCCTTCCCCTCTCCCTTTCTCTCTCTCTCTCTCTCTCTATCTCTCTATCTCTCCCCCCCGGCCCTCACTTCCCTCTCCCTCTTTTCCCCTCTCACCTCCCTCCTCCCCCTCTCCCCTTCTCTCCACTTTTTCCTCCCCCCATGAATTTCTGAACCATTTTTGTAAGAAAGCCTTGCTCGGACACGCCCTACAGTAAATAATGTGACAAAAGAGGGGACGATACCATACGCTGCGAGTCGGCGGGCGGGAGAGAGAAGTGGTAAGGCTCCGCGGTCGTTGGGATCTGTGAAAGAGCGGTATGCTTGTGCACCAAATTCCCAAACGAGATCTCTGCTTGCCGCCGCGCATGCATTCGATTGTGCATGCTTTGTTCCCGCTCGTTTCGCCCCTTGTTGCGTTCCCGAAGTAACGCCTGCGCCAGCCGACCTGCCCCTTAGCCCAAGCATCCCCAACCCACCGGAAGCAAATGTGCAGCACCCTGCTTCCTCACCTCGTATCTCTTGTGCATCCGGATGGCCTCCTCATCCACGTGAGGCACCTGTTTGGAGCTGCGATGGCGCCGCACCCGCTGCTCAATCTGCAACCCCAACGCCAGCGACGGGAAGTGTCAGGTCCAGCGGCTGTCATTGAGAGCGCTCGTTGCTGGACAGCCCGGAAGAGGAAGGGCGGCCCACTCGCCTGTGACGTCAGCTGCGCACGGCGTGATTCCGAGATTACCAGCACCCCATTGGCATCGCGCGCAGGGAAAACGGTGGTGCTGGCCCGCAAAGGGCTGTCCGCGCCGCTCTCGCGTACCCCTCCCCCGTACTCGTTGCCCGCGGTTAGATTCTCCGATTGGCTCGCACGCGTTGGCGAGGACGTCCGAAAAGCAACCTGGATCCTTGAGGCAGCCTGGGAATGAAGCATGGGCGCATCTGAGTTCACAGCTACATAGAATAGGTTCAAATCGACACAGACTTGAATGCAGATCACACACACACACACATTCACGCGCACCCCCCCCTTCCTATTCGCTATAGTTCTCACTCACCTCTCCTCCTTTTCCACACATACAGACAGACACACATAATCACAAACACAAATATACACACACACATGAGGTGGCCCTGTCTAGCTATATACAGTTCTCATACGCAAGCACAGGGCCAATTTAAACAAGCCAAATGCCTCGTATCTTTCTCTCGCTTACACATATCCTCACTTCGGTTCTTTCCCCCGCACTCTCCTTCTATCTCTATCGCCCGCGCACACACACACACACACACACACACACACACACACACACACACACACATACAAACTCACAATCCGCCAACAAATACAGATGGACAGCAACACACAAACAAGCAGAAAATCCCGTACTTACACAAATACGAAAACATGCACTCGGACAACTCCCCCATTCACTCTCATTCTAAGCGGCCCTTCCTTTCTCTTCTCCCAAACGTACACAAACCTACACACATACACAATATCCACACATACACAAACATACATACTCATCCACCAAGGCATATAAGTACACAACAACCCACAGACAAGCAGACAATCCTTTCTCTTCATTGAGATTAACATCTGCGCTCGTGCACTTCCTTTCACCCAACAATTAACACGCGCACGCGCAGGTGCAGGTACAGGTCAAGCATAGACGCGCAAGATGGTAAAGCCTGTCGTTTCTGTAATGAGCAAACACACCATCTGCCGCCTCTCAAGCTCTGGCTGCCGCCTCCGGAACTCTCCCCTAGTGCGGTGCCCCTTCCAAGCCGCCTGTATCCGCCTCGCCGCTGTCCCCCTCACCTCCTCGTAGCGCTCCAGCTCACCAGCGGGTAGGGTGCGCAGAAAGTGCAGCTCCTGCTCCCGCGCCTACCGTGCCCCAACAACACCACTTAAAACCAGGCCTGCATCCATTCCTTCTACATAGCATGTTCACATGTGAAAGAAAAGGACGGGGAACGGCGTGAAAGCGAATCGGCAGGGTGCCTTTATGCGTTCTCCGTGTCTACTCATAATACGGTTGAAGCGCTCCACTCGCTGTCGCTCCCGCTGCGCCTCCGCCCGTCGGACACGAGCCAGCCAGCCACGAACCCGCGCTTGAATCCGCTGTGCCGCATTCTGCTTGCGACGCAACTGCTGCCGTGTCCTGTGTGCCCGGTACTGTGCCTGTGGTGGAGCGCAGGCGGCGTGTATGACGTACGCCAACACGGATGGCAGCCAGCTACAACTGCCAACTGTACTTAAAAGAAGTTCCTCTGTCGTTGTTCAGAAACGACAGTGGCGTCACAGCACTCCACGCATAGCGCTCAAACCGCGTCCTCTAGAGGATAATAGGGTGTGGTGTTGTAAAAGGAGCACATGGTACTGTGAGGAAGATAAGGGAGGTGGAGGCGGTCGACGCTTGCCTGGATCACTGTCGCCGCGAGGCGCGGCTCTAGTGCCGCCTGCCTGCGCGCCATCCCGCTGCCCCTCCTCCAGCTGCTCCTTGCAGGAAAGCCGCGTTTCAAGTGTCGAAGTGCGATGTCGCGGTCCGTCCGGGTATTGATCCTTCGGAAATGCGAGCGGAGGGAGGCGTTCGTGAGGTCCTCTACAAGACGCCTTCCCGCCACGTTGGGTTGACCGTCTTCACGCCACGCATCACCGCATCTTGCAGTCGTTAAGCCTTTACCTGCCTGTTGACTGCAGGGCGCGCGCTTGCGCGCGCGCGGGGGGTGCGGAGCGAGGAGCTCCCCTCTAGGGTCGCGTGGGATAGTTGCTTACAAAAGGTAGGAATGAAATGCATGGGAGGTGGGGGATCCCTGGATGATGAAATGGTTGATGCGAGTGATGCGAACGTGGGCGGCGATGCATGAGATGGGATTGGGTCCGGGTGTGATATTTGCCTGGAATTAAACATTGTTTACACATAAATTCAAATGTGTGATCGCTAGTTAATTCATACATATGATATGATATGATGAATGTGTCAATCCTCTGGTAAATGAATGCGTGGGAGAGCACAAGAATCACGACGGCACGCACGCTTGGTAGTGCGTGAGTGTACTGGTGGGGTCCTTGCCGTCTGCCATCACAACGATGGGTGGTTCGGTAGCGGGGTGCTCGTCCTTTAGATGGAATCGCAGTTCTTCCATAGTCGCATGCTTTGCGTCCAATGCGGTAGCGGTGAAGTTGCACTCGCCGCGATGGTAGCAGAAGAACTCGAAGCACGGGTACTCCGCGTTGTCGAAAAGTAGAATGAATGGCCGTTCGAAAGCGATGGCGAATACCCTAAGGGTGGAATAGAGCATCCACGAGCTTACGGGCAGGATGGTGCCGGGAGAGGGCGGTTCCTCATCGAGAGTGGGCCGTAGCATATTTTGAATCTCGTCGTCCAGGTCGGTAGTGCCTTCGAGGAACAAGAACTCCTTGGAGTAAAGCTGCCTAACGTCGCTGTTGTGGAGGAGTTGCGTGGCCGCGAGAGTCCGGAGCTGGTTCAACAAGTCCCACGTGTGTCGGTTGTGGGAAATGGATCAGCCGAACGTTGGAGGTGGCATGATGTCCATGGCGACGGCCACCGCTGTGAAGCCGCACGACCCGTCCGCCGGGACGTCTACAATTCGTAGGGCGTTGTCTTGGAGAAAGGCGTCGCGTCCCCGTAGCGTTGGTGTCGGGGTCGGCGAGCATGCTATCGGCGGCGGCGTCGGAGGGCGTCGGACCACTCGGGTGGTAGATATCGATGTTGGCTGGGCCCGGCGTTTGCGAGGTCGTGACGGCGGAGATGGCGGCCGATGGCGGCCGTGCACGTCGTTGGCGAGGTGAGGAGCCTCCGGCAAGGAAAGGCGATATTGCAACCCATCGTCGTATGTTGGCGGATTGTCGTTGTGAAGGCTCCGCAAAAGCGCGTTAGCGAGCGCGACCGGGGCGGTGGCATGTGTGTCGGCAGCGAGGCGCTGGAGGGTGGCGGTACTCGGCTCGGAACATGCGGTCCGTCGCGGTCACGTCTGCGTCGGGCTCCCAAGCTCTCCGCAGGCGTTCTTTTGCTTTTTCTCGCGCGGCTTTGTCAGCGCCGCGGGGCCAAAGGGGCAGCAAGAGGGTCAAGGCGTCGAAGGTGCGAATGCGGCTCATAGCGACGACCACGCTCGAAAGGTTTTTGGCGCTGGCGTTCGGCGGGCGTAAGTCTAGCACGTACGTCTTGTCTCGCGAGAAAGTTGCGCCTTGCGCGAAGAAGTCCGTGAAGGCGATGTCTGGAATCATGCTAAAGCCGACGCGCTGGATTTGGATGCTCTTGACAATGGACCCGCTCTCAAGGCGGAAGGCGGTCGGGAAGCGGAGCGTGAAGTACACGGTTGTGGGCAGGACTGCAACATGGCCGTCCGGAAGGTCGTGACAAACGCGGTGCAGAGGGATGCCGAAAGTGTGCGGACGCACCACCATGGCACGCGGCATGCCTCCGAGGGTAACAACCGGCGCGTCCGGCGATGGGTGTCGCGCGGTCGCGTCATCCAGCAAGAGAGCGACTGCGGTGGCGCTGTTATTGTTGGAATAGAAGCAGTCTATGTTTACGCTATGCCGGAATATGTACGGCATGCCGTTGTAGAAGTACATAACGCTCGGAACGTCTCCCGTCTTGTTGTGTGTCAGGCGGCCGAGGAGGGCGCGGAGGCTGAAAGAAAGACTACAATTGTATCATATTAAAGTACTTACTTACATAACTAACTTATGAACACATAATAATACGGGAAAAAACTCTCTCTCTCTCTCTCTCTCTCTCTCTCTCTCTCTCTCTCTAAACGTACAAACGTACCAAACGTACAGCCTATATATATACGAAATAGATACCAGCATATAAGTTACTATAGAAATATTCAATATCAATCACCCATTTGGTGGAGAGCGACAAGAGAGAGTCTATGTGTTTGTACGTTTTCGTACGTGAGGTTTGCTGCGTCAGATAGATTATTTAGCAATATACAAACCGTTGGATTCCTCTTTTCTAAGGAACACAAGCACATAAGCGAGAGAGGGAGAAAGATATTTGTACATAAGTAAGTTGTGTAAGTAACTATTTCAGTATGATATCATATATTGTATTTGAAATATCAAACGTCTATTTTATTATATCAAGGCAAACACGTTTCTTATCCCTGAAAATCTGGAAAAACGTTCCGAATATCACAAAGTTAATAACCGAAGATATGACGCGCAATGCACGAAATTTTCTGCCGGTACATTTGGTACGTGGTTGTACGTTTGGTACGTGGTTGTACGTGGTTGTACGTTTGGTACGTTTTGGTACGTCGGCATGCCGCGTCGGATTTTTTGATATGAAGCTATCCCTAGAGGGGAACGTTTCCCGACCTTGCTGACATAATAGCATTGTGTTGAAGTGCCTGAGTCAAGACTAACACAAAGTACTGCAAAATCTGGAGTTAATGTACTGGACTGATGTAGAAATGATCTAGTACATAATAATTACAGTGGCTGTTCAGATCAGATGTGGGATCTGAACAGACAGGCAAATAAAACACAACACAACAGTCTGCGCAACCACCGAGGTAATGTGCAGTTTCTTTCAGGAGGGGGTCGACACAGTCCTCTCAGTTTCTTATCGACAGGACACATCAGCCTAGGGCTCTGCAGTCCTGTCACTAAAATACTAGAACAAGCTAGCACACATGAGTGCACTTGCTGCAAGCTAGGTTCTTGTTATGAGCTTGCAGCTCCACTTGTAATTCACTTCCTTGTTTCCCTCACAATTCAACAGTCTCAACCTCCTTCCGCATCACACACACACACTGCTTAAGTCTGTAACTTCATTGCACTGACTCTGACATCAGCTCCCCAAGAGTCGAGACCCACACCAAAGTGGTAAGACACATGACATGGATATATGTTTGGTACTAAAGTACTATAATAGTTACATCAACCTAGTAACTGACTTACAGCTGAACTTGATTACATGCCCAACAAATTCTCAACTACCACACCCACACATGTCACGTCATGGCACACACCAACTGCCAAAATGACTAGACTTCAGACAGAAATGCATGGACACACTGTGGACATGCACCTGCGAAATAGATAAATTGACGCTCAACTCACCTTGTAAAACACTTCTTTCGTCACACTCATCAACCTCTCTTCCTTATCATGTTGTCACTCAAGCTAGTCATTGACTTATGTGAGCACACACCGCATTTACTTCTTGTATTAGGCTTGTCTATTGTGCGAACGCTCGCTCCGTCTTCGCCACCCGTAGCGTTCGCTTTCACCATCTATGGCGGTGTGAGCGTGCCCCTTCGGAGCCTACCACCAGCGACGATTGGCCTTCACCCAAGGAGGAGGGGATCTCGCTGCTACAATACACTCCCGAGCGGCACGGCAACCAAGAGGGACACACTGTCCCGGAGGGGGCACTTCCCTATTTCACATCGACGGTGACACAAGGGACAACAGTGACAATGAATCCCCACCTCAGCGCAACCACACCCTTCTCCTACTCCACAACCATATGGTCTTGACTCTACACCCAACGTCACGCCCATGCCTCCCACTCATGCTCCTCCTCCCCCACAACTCTCAACCAACGCGCCAAATGAACTACCACCCTCTGCTTGCTCGACTCGCTCGGGTCGCGTTTTATATCCCAATAGGATCCTCCATGACTATCTCACCTTCGTAGCAGGAGAACATTCAGGCGGCCCCCAAACCCACATCGCAGCCCTACAAGGCCCACAAGCGGAGGAACGGCCAGAGGCGATGACAACGGAATACAAGTCTCTGATTTCCCGTCGGAGTTGGTCAGTAGTCCCGCTGCCGGGTGGGCGAAAGGCAGTCCGATGCAAATGGGTCTACCGCACCAAATACAACTCGAACGGCACCATCGCTCGCCACAAAGCTCGCCTAGTGGCAAAAGGATTCAGTCAGATTCAAGGCATCAACTTCACTAAAACCTTCGCCCCCACGGTCAAATTCACCACTCTCCGGGTCGTATTCTCCATCGCCACCCGTCTAGACATGGAGGTACATCAAAGCGACGTCGACTATGCCTTTCTATACGCATACCTCGAAGAAGAAATCTACATGACCCAGCCACCGTGCTACGAACAACTAGGAAGCAACGGAGAAACTCTCGTGTGCAAACTGTAAAAGGCAGTCTACGGTCTTAGACAAGCTCCCCGTAATTGGCACAAGAAACTAGACGACTTTTTGATCTCGCAAGGTTGTCAGCAACTCAAAGGAAATTCATGCGCTTACATTTTTCACCAAGACGGAATCTTTAGTATCATTGCCGTCTATGTAGATGACATACTACTGTGAAGTAAGGCTAGGGATCGATTATATCATCCGGACTATATCTATGTAATTTGTGGTGGCTTCAGAGACTATATACTCGAAATCGCAGCGAAATGCGCTTGTAAAATAACGACGATACCATCGATCCCTAGCCTTACATTGTGAAGCGCCTCATGGATCTTGCTAATGAGCTTTAAGTCTGCCCTCTGCGCAGTTTGACATAAAAGACCTCGAAAACTGCTCACGGCTTCTTGGCATGGCAATAATTCGTGACAGAGCGGCTCGCACCATCATCCTTCACCAAGAGAAATACATCAACCAGCGAGTGGATCTAGCTAAGAAAAGTAGGATTCGAAACGAAAATCTGAGTATACTCGAGACCATGCGTGTACTATTCGTGCACATTTCGTGGTAGTTTCCATGTTTGAAATTAAGACATGTTAGCTCGGAAACAAAACTCCTCCGGCAGATGCTCATGGAACTTGGCTTCACCCAAGGGCAACCCGCTTGCATCGGGGAGAATAACAAGGCTTGTATCTCCATGGCATACAATGACATCACATCCGCCCGCAACAAGCACATTGACGTGCGCTTTCACTTTGTCCGAGACGCTATCCGCAAGAAAGTTGTCACCCTCTACCACGTGAATACCAAAGAGATGCTTGCTGATATGTTCACTGAACCCCTTCGTAACCCGGAATTCAAAAAGTTGACCGCTATTGTCATGCAGTTCAGCGAGGAGGGGTGTTGAAGTTCCCCGACTTGCTTACGTAGCACTAACTCTAACATCAGCTCCACAAGAGTCAAGACCGACACCAAACCGGTTAGGCACAAGACATCGATATCTGTTTTACTCGAAAGTACTATAATAGTTGCATAAACTTGATAACTATCTTACAGTTGAACTTGATTACATGCCCAACAGATTCTCAACTACCAACTCCCACAATGACTAGACTTAAGACAAAAGTGCATAAACACATACATGTGGACATGCACATGCGAAATAGATAAATTGACGCTCAACTCACCTTGCAAAACACGTCTATCCTCACACTCATCAACCTCTTCCTTATCAAAGCCATCTTGTCACTTAAGCTAGTCACTAACTTATGCGAGCACACACACAGCATTTACTTACTTGTATTAGATCAACATTGTCTAAAGCCTTGGGAAAGCCAGTAGTTAAGCAGAGATGTGTCTTCTATCGTGGTAACCTGACTCGTCTATCTACTTAGCGTAAGCGACTATACAGAGCTGTCGAAAGGTACAATTATGTCGTGAAGTGTCGAAAGAATGTTTGTGTGATATGAGCTTGTGGCCGTGTGCCCCCCTCGTACTGTTATGTGCTCCAAGACGAGAGCATCCGACGGAAGACACCCACGATTCCTCGATGACGAGTGAGAGGTGGGGATATTCGAAGAAATTTCTTACAAGAAAAAGCAGTGAAGACCACCAAGCAAAAAGAAGAAAGGAGGGAAAAACCTAAGCCTAAGAAAAATGATGGCATGCCACAACATCACCATTGGCCTTCCTCGGAGTGGGGATATTGCTACGGTGGGCTACCTTGTAGTTTGCGTTATTGGATCCAGCCCCAACCCAATACTTATGCATATAGGTAATGATAAATAAGTACTTATTACAAAGATAGCAATGGAATCCACCAACAACGAAGGGGAATAAAGGATATACATGTACTTAGCCAGCCGTAAGTAATCCGTATTGCTACCTGTATTTCAAAACGCACACGGTAATTAAATAATTCAACGACAATTTGTTAGTACTAGCATCCCGTTGCCTAGTGCTTATGTACAAGGTAGCTATTTGTCATCCTAGTACTTAATGTTATGCTATTAGCGGTACTCTATTATTGGCGGTCGGCCAGCCCTGCCGGTGCCTTCGCCGGCTGCCATCTCTCTCCTCTCACTTCTCTAGTCACCACAGCCGGCCCCCTTGTGGGGCCGGCACGACCTACGTGTAACTATCCGTTCCCGATTCCGATAGGTTATGGGCCCTCCACCAAGTTACACTAGAGAAGAGCGTGTGTGTAAAGCGCTCGGCGCCACGCTAGTCCTACCTACTCCCACGTAAAAAAGAGTAGCGCGTGTGTAAAGCGCTCGGCGCCACGCTAGTAATTCATCGTCCCACCGACACCACGCTTCGCCTTCGAGTGGTTGTCCGCGACTGTCCTACCATCTCCCACGTAAAAAGGAGAAGAGCGTGTGTAAAGCGCCCGGCGCCACGCTCGCCCCACCAAGCTTTCTGTCTCACCTAGCCTTCAGCCTACCGATGCTCTCGACCGGATCTAGTTGTTTAAAACCGACACGCGAAAATTCGGCCCTGCGTACTTTAATTAGTATTGTTATCGTTTTTCCCCGAGGCAACGCCGCAACGCTCACCTAACTTAGCGGGGAGCTTGCCTTTCCCACGGCGAAAGGGGGGAGTCAACACGAGCAGCGCCCGTCTATGCTTTTGAGTGTCTACACGCTCCTAAGAGCCATGTCGGCTTTGCTTCTTCCTCGCCGGTCGCTCTCATGCGTCGGCTAATTCGCCCGTGGACAGTTTTTCCCGCTACATGTCAGAATAGTACATTACACAGTACATTTGGAACCGCTTCATACTGGTAACTCGCCGGTAGCGGTACGTTCATGTGAGCGCATTTCGCAACACCTACCCGGCCTGAGACACACGCTACAAGCACTACACCTTCGACCAAAATGGCACCTTCCTCGATGCAAGGTAGGACGACGTCAAGACCTCGGCTACCTTGAGGGAGGGTGTTAGCACTAGCATCCCGTTGCCCAGTGCTTATGTACAAGGTAGCTATTTGTCATTATAGTACTTAATGTTATGGTATTAGCGGTACTCTATTCCCTATTAGTGGCGGTCGGCCGGCCCTGCCGGTGCCTTCGCCGGCCGCCATATCTCTCCTCTCACTTCTCTAGTCACCACAACCGGCCCCCTTGTGGGGCCGGCACGACCTACGTGTAGCTATCCGTTCCCGATTCCGACACAATTATAAAGTTTTCAACAATGCGGCCAATGTTCAACGTTGAGCGCCGAGATGGTCAACACGTACGGGTACATGTACCATCACGACGGTACAGTACTGTAGTTGTGTACCATTGTTTCCCTTATCGTTGTACACTCTTCCCATATTATCCTCGCACGCGTTATATTTCTTATGTACACCCGCCACGCACTGCCGCAATGGCCATGCAACTCAATTCGGGTATAGAATTAAGATGTGCGAACAACACACCACGGCGCGTTCTTCATTTTGGGCACACACGTTGGATTTTCGGTCCATATATATCTTGCGGCACGAAACTTGTCCACGTGCATGTTATGTATGGTAGCTCTTAGCGTAGCTCGGTACACGAAGCGTCGCGACAAGCATGACGGAGAGTACTCAACACCGGGTTTTTAGCATGTTCGCACAATTGCACTAGTATCCGCAGATTGTTGCACCCGGCCGCGTACTAGAGACCGGCGAATGACACCGAGAATGGCAGGTCGTGTGTACTTGGATTTTTTGCTACGTTAAACGAAATACAAGGAGCACGTGTGACAAGTAGCCTTCTTAGAGGTAATTGTAGACACAAATATGTTATTACTTGCTGTTGCAGTGCACGTGGAAGTGCATATTGAGAGAGAAATTGGAAAGATGTCTTATTGTTTATTGTTTATAAGTACAATGTAAACGAATATACATTATTAAAGGTTCATTCACCTCCCTCTACTACACTAGGGTTAAATAGGCTTCGCCTAGCTAGCTTGCAACTTCTTTCGCTTGGTCCTCGTGCCATGTTGATAGGGTTTCGTAACGGTCAGAACAGACTAGCGACGCGGCTTGCCTGCTTCGGGAAATCAGACCAACGCGTCGTCTAGCTAGTTTGATTAATTGTGCGTACATGTACGCGCCGAGAGGCATTGGTGCTAGTGTACGCATCATTGCCCTTAGCTAAATTGCAATAGCGACGTACTAACGCCGTACATCCTTCCGATGGAAAAGTACGGATCAAATTAGTAACGAGTATATGAACAATGTCCCGCAATGCATTATTGCAGGATTGTACTCGTCACACTTGTACCCACCCCCTCTTGACAGATCAATGAGGCCAGCCGAGAGGTTGACTTCCGTGGTCTAGCCTCCTTTACGGAAGCAGTTATTGGGACTCAAGAATGCGCGCTGGATGAGCATGCATGAAGTCGATGTACGCCTACGTCTTGGCAAAATTCCGCAATTAAGGCGTCTCCAAGACGTCTTGTAACGCGGTGGTTCGATGGACCTCGTTCAACCGGTGCCATATAGGTAACGCCTTAATGCAGACAACAACGATGTGAGAAACGTCGAGCTCCACATCGTCTCTTTATGGAACATTCACTAGGATAAGAGGTCGTAGCGAAGTTGTAGACCAAGGTCTTAAATTGTTGGCACGAAACACTGGGTGTAAGCGAACTGTCATTGGCAGCCGAAATTTGTAACTATGTTTCCCAATCTCATCTTGAGTTGTAAAAGGTCCAAGCTGTCGATCACGCTGCAATATCCTACCCATTTAGCTGGGTGCTGGTATCTGACATTATTTATTTCCTCTAAATGGTACCTGTATCTTAGCGATATTCAGTGACTCTTTTATTGTTATCACGGCAGTACAACTGTATCGCCGTATTTTCCCTCGACAGTACAGAGTTACTAGCAGTATCTCTTCTGGATAGTTCGTCTCTAGATAGTTCTAAGAGCTTGTGCGATAAGGTTTGATAGACGGTACAGATAATATCAGATAATTTGTATCACTAGTAATAGTTTGGTTTAGTTAGCAGACAGCACAAGCTACAGGTTCTAAGGATGTTTCTAGAACACCTGAGGTGTGGATATTTAAGACGGGGACTTACTGGTAGAGCGAGAGAGACCGGTACAGAGTACAGACAAGATTTACGCCACACCCAGATTGTAAGAAACCCTGTTTCTAAGACAATCTTATTAATTATCTCTACGCTGTATTATTAGATCCAGAGATTAGGTTCTACTATTAGTCTAAGGTTGCCAACTTAGCCTAACCAAAGTAGCACCTCACACGTGGTTTTGCAGCCTCAGAAAAGCTAGACGAGACGAAGATGTCTAACCGAGCAGGAGAGAGACTACCAAAGGAAGTCGATGGTCGACTAGAGGGGGCGCCTTTTGGGCCGACACAACCGACGTCGACAGATGGTGGAAGACATGCAGTGCGAGAAGGAACGAGTCCCACGATGGAGCCTATGTCGGTACACGTCACCGAGATGCCACAACGACTAAGTAACCGAGTTGACACTTTTTCGATTGAGCTATCTCAACTGCGTGACCACGTCGACAACGGTTTCAGACATTTTGAAGGTCGAGTGAACATAAGCCGAGAGACGGAGAATTTTCTTCGAGGATAACAATTGAGATCGGAGAGGACGCGAGAGATGCCGATCATGATGCCGAACGATGTCAAACCAGCCAAGATCAAGAGCATCGCTACGACTAACATCGACGAGCTGAGAAACCGGTTCCGACATGCACGAGGGTATCTACGGTATCACATCGTTAACTCTTAAGAGCAAAGAGGAGTGTATTGGGTATCTTGCTTTCTAGAAGGCCCACTATCGAAGTGGTGGTACTCCCAAGTTGCGCAGACTGGAGATGAAGTCGGTGGAGGATTTTCCGGAGTTTCTGAGATGGAGAAATCCTTAATTCAGGAATTCTGCGGAAGAATACCGGCGGAACAAGCGAGATTGAATTTGGACAAGGCGCGGCAGAAAACCACGGTCCTAAAGTATGCAAATTACTTTCGAGAACAATTATTGGAGCTTCCTCACCGTCATGAAGAAGATAACGTACATGATTTCCAGCGCGGTTTGAGACCCTCGATTCATAAGGAGGTTGCCCTGAAAAACCCTAAGACCCTACACGAGGCGATTCAAGCAGCTCTGCGAGCGGAGGCAGCGGAGACCAAGATTGAGACGACCCAACGTTCGACAGGCCGACTGAACGCCATCGAAGAAGACACCGACTTTTCGGAGGCAGCGGAGGAGGTCGACAGTGAGTCGGAGGAAGAATCGCATGGCGCGACCGAAGAAAAGCCGCGGGAGCTGTACGAGATTAGACGCCTCACTCAAGAAGAAGTCGACAGATTTAAGAAGGAGGGCGAGTGCTTCATTTGCCATAAGAAGGGACACATCGCTATCGACTGCCCAGACTGTCATATCCTAGCCATTTAGCTATTTGCTAGTATCTGATATTTTTTATTTCCTCTAAATGGTACCTGTATCTTAGCGATATTCAGTGACTCTTTTATTGTCATCAAGGCAGTACAACTGTATCGCCGTATTTTCCCTCGACAGTACAGAGTTACTAGCAATATCTCTTCTGGATAGTTCGTCTCTAGATAGTTCTTAGAGCTTGTGCGATAAGGTTTCATAGACGGTACAGATAATATCAGATAATTTGTATCACTAGTAATAGTTTGGTTTAGTTAGCAGACAGCACAAGCTACAGGTTCTAAGGCTGTTTCTAGAACACCTGAGGTGTGGATATTTAAGACGGGGACTTACTGGTAGAGCGAGAGAGACCGGTACATACCAGATTTACGCCACACCCAGATTGTAAGAAACCCTGTTCCTAAGACAATCTTATTAATTATCTCTACGCTGTATAATTAGATCCAGAGATTAGGTTCTACTATTAGTCTAAGGTTGCCAACTTAGCCTAACCAAAGTAGCACCTCACACGTGGTTTTGCAGCCTCAGAAAAGCTAGACGAGACGAAGATGTCTAACCGAGCAGGAGAGAGACTACCAAAGGAAGTCGATGGTCGACCAGAGGGGGCGCCTTCTGGGCCGACACAACCGACGTCGACAGATGGTGGAAGACATGCAGTGCGAGAAGGATCGAGTCCCACGATGGAGCCTATGTCGGTACACGTCACCGAGATGCTACAACGATTAAGTAACCGAGTTGACACTTTTTCGATTGAGCTATCTCAACTGCGTGACCACGTCGACAACGGTTTCAGACATTTTGAAGGTCGAGTGAACATAAGCCGAGAAACGGAGAATTTTCTTCGAGGATAACAATTGAGATCGGAGAGGACGCGAGAGATGCCGATCATGATGCCGAACGACGTCATACCAGCCAAGATCAAGAGCATCGCTACGACTAACATCAACGAGCTGAGAAACTGGTTCCGATATGCACGAGGGTATCTACGGTATCACATTGTTAACCCTGAAGAGCAAAGAGGAGTGTATTGGGTATCTTGCTTTCTAGAAGGCCCACTATCAAAGTGGTGGTACTCCCAAGTTGCGCAGACTGGAGATGAAGTCGGTGGAGGATTTTCCGGAGTTTCTGAGATGGAGAAATCCTTAATTCAGGAATTCTGCGGAAGAATACCGGCGGAACAAGCGAGATTGAATTTGGACAAAGCGCGACAGAAAACCACGGTCCTGAAGTATGCAAACTATTTTCGAGAACAATTATTGGAGCTTCCTCACCGTCATGAAGAAGATAACGTACATGATTTCCAGCGCGGTTTGAGACCCTCGATTCATAAGGAGGTTGCCCTGAAAAACCCTAAGACCCTACACGAGGCGATTCAAGCAGCTCTGCGAGCGGAGGCAGCGGAGACCAAGATTGAGACGACCCAACGTTCGACAGGCCGACTGAACGCCATCGAAGAAGACATCGACTTTTCAGAGGCAGCGGAGGAGGTCGACAGTGAGTCGGAGGAAGAATCGCATGGCGCGACCGAAGAAAAGCCGCGGGAGCTGTACGAGATTAGACGCCTCACTCAAGAGGAGGTCAACAGATTTAAGAAGGAGGGCAAGTGCTTCATTTGCCACAAGAAGGGACACATCGCTATCGACTGCCCAGACAGAAAGAACAAGAAGAACGGCAGAACGAGGAAATCCCGGCCGGGAAAGTGAGACCTGAGTCGGCAGCTTGCGGCAAGCTGCAGGATGAGGTTTCGTCTCCTACAACGACTCAGGAAGAGACCAAGACAGAAGAAGTACGAAACCCGTTACCTCAAACGACATTGAGGCCAGTCTTTAGGAGCAAGGACTTTAGCGACTGGATGATGAATAGGGAGTATTTCCTGAAGTACTCTCAGACCTCCGGACCTTTCGACTTAGATGGAGCTAGCGATAATGACGGCCTTAATTCTCAAGTGGCGGAGGATTTTTGCTGTCCAGCGCGCCCATTTCAGGAGAGAGATTTACAGAAGTACCGGAGAATTTGGCTAAATGCGCCATTTAATGAATTAGAAGATTTTTTGGGCCATTATTTGCGGAGTAAACTGCTTCATCCCCATCTGAGAGCGGTTATAGTGGTTCCAAAATGGAGGGCAAAACCATGGTTCAAGCTGCTGCGAAATTTCCGACTTGTCGACGAGTTGGCGGCGAAAGAACATGTGTTTACCTGCCCTACGAATGACGGAATAGAAGGAAGAAGGCAAGATGTTGGACCGACAAGATGGACGACGCAAGTCTACGTTGACGACACCGATCGAGTTCGATTTCTGCCTCAAAACCTAAAGAATCCCCCGAAGACCTACTGGACTCACTCGACGACTCTTGTTACCGATGGCCGACGAGTGTTACTAGCGAAAGAGGACACTGGCATGGTCTGGTTTCCTGGTGGCAAACAGGAGACTGAAGACGCGACCCTGGAATGCACAACATTGCGAGCTCTTACGGAGACAACTAGATTTAAGGTGAGCGAAACAAATTTACGCCTTTAGGGACGGAATCTTCCGGACAGAATAAGCGCTACGTGTATATCGCTCGCGTTCGACCCGGATCGATACCGGACGCTACGTCAATTTCTCAGGCAGTATGGGCTACCTGGAAGGAATTAATTTCCGCACGGCGTACGGGTTATCTAGTTCGTGGAGATCAGCAGTTCCCTCTTCGTTACGAGACTTTTGGGAAACCGATCGACGGGTGGATGAACAAGAACGTCCGACTAGAAGACAATGTTCCTGCGACGCTGCATGTATCCACAACCCAGTCTGGAACAAACTTGTTTGTGTTGGGAGGCACCTTACGCGGACATCGATGCCGTATTTTGGTTGACTCTGGCGCTTCGGAAATTTTTTACAAGGCTGAGTGGGTACGGGAGCATCACATTCCGACGGTTACTGGAAAAAAATACCGGATAAAATTGGCAGATGGTAGTACAACTACGAGTCGCCAGCGACTGCGGAATGAAGTGCTCACAGTAGGGACCATGGATATACGTATGGACGCAATTATGACAGAACTGGATAAATTCGACATCATCCTCGGTCAACCTTGGTTACAAGCCGTCAACCCGGATATAGATTGGTCTACTAAAACGATTCGCGACCGAAAAACTGGCGAAGCTATGGTGTCTGGCGACGAGTACACCGTACATGTGGCAGTACATCACTTGGAGGCGAATGCGATTGCAAAGCTGCTTAGGCAACAACCAGCAGACCTCTTCGTGATTGGACTACGAGAAGTACAAGACGCGGTCGACGACATCAACACTGATCAACAACCTGAGTGGACGACTTCGTTACGAGATTCCCTGAATGAGTTTACGGACATCATCAAGGAGCCTGGCGGTCTACCGCCAACTCGCGAGTGCGACTTTGAAATTAATTTGGAGTGCGATGAACCACCTAAGGAGCTAACGTACCGTATATCAATAGCAGAACTCCGGGAGGTTCAGGTACAGTTACAAGACTTACTCGCAAAAGGCTGGATTCGTCCGTCTAAATCTCCGTACGGTGCCCCGATTTTATTTGTACGCAAGAAGGATGGTACCATGCGCATGTGCGTAGACTATCGGAAACTCAATGACCTTACGAGGAAAAAAAGACCGAACACCGTTACCCCGGATTGATGAATTACTCGACTAGCTTTATGGGGCTCACTATTTCAGCACGCTAGACCTGTATCAAGGCTATCATCAAGTTCGAGTCAAGGAGCGCGACATACATAAGACAACATTCCGAACTCATTACGGATTGTTCGATACTGCGTTCTACCCTTTGGACTTTCTAACGCCCCAGCTGGATTCCAAGCGATGATGAATCGAGTTTTGACCCCGTATCTTGGCAAATTCTGCGTGGTATATTTGGACGACGTGCTGATCTACGGTAAGACGGCCGACGAACACCTCGAGCATATTCGACTCGTGTTACGAGAGCTACAGCGACACCAGTTGCATATCAAACTCTCTAAGTGATACTTCGGGCGATCGAGCGTCAATTTTCTTGGGCATGTGGTGGAAGCTGGACAGATCCAAATGGACCCCGACAAGGTGGAGGCAGTACAGAACTGGCCCCGACCGAAATCTGTGATTGAAGTACGTGGATTTCTGGGACTTGCTGGATATTACCGGAGGTTTATCAACCAATTCGCAACCCTAGCAACCCCATTAACGGACCTGACCAAGAAGACACCGGAACTTCGCTGGACTCCTCAAGCCGAGTCAGCATTCGAGCAAATTAAAGGCGCGATGGTACGTGCACCATTCCTGGTAATTCCTTATACTTCTCCTAATGCAAGGTACACACTGTACACATATGCGTTTGGATTTGCAGTAGGAGCAGTGTTGTTACAAGACCAAGGTATTGGATTACAACCTGTTGCGTACCATGCTCGAAAGATGAACAAGCATGAGGTACACTGTGAGGTGCTACTTTGGTTAGGCTAAGTTGGCAACCTTAGACTAATAGTAGAACCTAATCTCTGGATCTAATTATACAGCGTAGAGAGAATTAATAAGATTGTCTTAGGAACAGGGTTGCTTACAATCTGGGTGTGCCGTAAATCTGGTCTGTACCGGTCTCTTCCTCTCAACCAGTAAGTCCATGTCTGAAATATCCACACCTCAAGAAAACCCCGTACGGAGGGTTTTGACTAATTTCCGTGCGCCCGCGGCCCCGACGGATCCGACCATGGTGACCTGCCCCCCCCCCCCCCCCCCCCAAATCGACACCCACTATCCCGACGGCCTGATAATAGAGAGAGTGGGCCGTGATGGGCGCGGAGGCCCCCGCTCAACAAAGGCTTCTCGGTGGACGCGCGATCAGAGGGGGGAGGGTAAGGACGAAGGCCGGAATACATGACAAGTACCCGGTTGCCAAACACAGGAAAAACCGAGGAAATGAGCGGGGAAAATTCGGGCGCGGACGAAGGAGCGCCAGTTTTTCCTATGTCTGTGTGTCTCGGTCCCCCCCACTTGCCCTCGAGGTGACGGAAGACCTCGACAAGGAGGATCGTCGCGTCGTTAGACGCGGCAACGACCTTGTGGCGGGGCTTACGGGATGCGGCGGCGGGATCGACGAGCGCCCACGTGAGGAGGGGTTTTTGTCCATGTTTACATATCCCTCCGTAGGACTACTAATGGACACATATGTACGCTAGACTCCGGGGGAGTCTTGGCCCTCCACCTATAGGTGTTCGCTATAGGTGTTCGCCGCTCAGTCGCGATGCGATGCGATGGGTTCATATACACAATATGTTCCTATCGGGTACCGACTTTTGGCGGTACTTGGATAAGGCGTACAACTCCGTTCCGGGAAGCGGCGGTTCTAACCCCCTTCATGCCATTCCGTGTGTACATGGATTAACAGGTTATGGGACCTCCGCGTTTACGCGGGGTTTACTAGGGCACCGGCCGGAGTTTGTCCATTAAGGGGGAGTGTTTACATATCCCTCCGTAGGACTACTAATGGACACATATGTACGCTAGACTCCGGGGGAGTCTTGGCCCTCCACCTATAGGTGTTCGCCGCTCAGTCGCGATGCGATGCGATGGATTCATATACACAATATGTTCCTATCGGGTACCGACTTTTGCGGTACTTGGATAAGGCGTACAACTCCGTTCCGGGAAGCGGCGGTTCTAACCCCCTTCATGCCATTCCGTGTGTACATGGATTAACAGTCTAGCCTTTCCCCTCCTATCTTCGGCAAGACCGAAGTCACGCGGGAGCTAGATTAGGCTGGCCCGTCGTCCCTCCCGAACGTCGACCGGCCTAAGCCGGTCGGCACCCCGGTTCGGTGGGAGCGGGCCGTGCATCGTGAAGGTCGAGCAGCAGTTTAGTTTTGCATTTCCTGACAAGTGGATTTAATTTTTTGATCTGTTTTTCTTGATTACAAAAATATTACGCTGGTACTGCTTAGGCGGGGGGGGCTGTGGCAATTGTTGTGATTGCTTACAGCTTTTTTAACTCCCGACGAACGTCGACACACAGTGAAGCTAGGTGTGTCGATAGGTGTACCTGATCGAAGAGACCCGGGCCCAACTTGCTAATAAGTCATGAATGGCTAAGTAGAGTGGCCCGATAGATGGCCTCCTGTCTAGTTTGCCGGCTCGCTGTGAACAATTTCAATTTCAATTTCAATTTCATACTATTATTGTAATCAATCAGCCCGTACTAGCGATGCAAATAGCGCTCCAAAGCGCGGTTAAAATGGACCTTGGTTCGCATGGATGGCAACGCCCATAGGACCAAGCTCGTCGACCCATGTGAATATGGATGATGATATGTTTGGCGAGCCATTCGAAAATTGGGTACCAAGGCACACTGTTGGTCACCCATGTGCACATAAGGACCAAAAATCACCCATATGAGCATAGCTCAGACAAATAAAGACTAAAGACCAATTATTCCTACCCGTCCCTATTCGAGGAAGAACTACATTGCCTACTCACGCGAGTCGGCACGGCGTCCGAAATCGATAACCCTACAATAACCGAGTCTCAAGAAAACACATAGGCCACCCGAGAGCAGGGCGGGGATCCGACCTTTTTTGGGGGGTTTCGGGTAAGTCGAATTTGTTTTTTTCAGTCCCGAATGGATACGAATTTGAGTAATCGGGGGATGAGTTGAGTTGAACCCCACAATTTTTTTCATGAATTGAATAAAACCTAAAGTCACTAGGTGATGAGACTGGGTAAATACCCAGATTTTTTCGGCCGGTCCGAACAAATACTTGGGCATGCATATCTCGATACGGACGAATACCTTTCGAATTTTTTTGTGAATGAATATACAGATATTCCCGAACTTCAGTCGGATTTCCGAGCCGGAACATGCAAGGAGCTGCTGCTGCATTATGTACTGAAAGATGATCATTTACATCGGATGAATATGAATTAAAAAAGCAATTTCTATCCCATACAACTTCGGAAGACCCTCCGTCGCACAGTGCCCGAAATTTGAGTGTGTTGACGGGTGTGCTTAAGGGGCACACCACCCTTGGGCACTGTGCTTCATCACCGGGATTTGATTTTGAATCAATGATCCTCTTTCTGTTGTTGCGCGCATGCGCTTGAAAAAAACATATTTGTGTGTGAAAGTGATGTTTGAAATCTACATGGCCAGTGTAGATTTCAACCACCGCTTTCACACACAAATTTACACAAATTTAGCGCATAGAAAATTTCTTGCATGCAAAGCATTCGACAGCAAAGAATGAGGACACAATGATGATTACACAATAACACAATTTGAAGTCATAATTACACTTTCACACGACATCACAATCGCCGACTGCGCCAATGACACTATAACAACCGCCTCTCAACGCCATATTTCCTATTTAAAATTCCTCTCCTTCATGCGTCCTTGACATCCACACGACCCTGCAAGCAAACAAAAAACAAGTCAACAATTATAATGCAAAAACATCCTCTTTATACATGTCGAAACAAACACGTTCATATGGTGTCTCACCTTCAAGGGTTTATGGACACCATCAATGCATGGTTCAACGTCGACTCTGACGACCCCTTCTTGAAGTCGTCGTGCATCCTTCCTGCTCGGTTGAAAACTCGTTCGCATGCAGCACTGGTTGCCGGCTGCGCCAGGAATTGACGAGCCATTTTGCTTAGTGTGGGGAAGTGAACCGCGTGCATACTCCACCACGACAGAGGGTCAATGTCCTTGTTCGCCACTTGGGGAATGTCTCCGTAATTGTCCAACTCGTCCTGCAACAGCACCTCAGGAATGTGGCCGTGACAACGTTCTCACCTTCAACACCGGCAATCGCCGATTCTCAGGAACTGAATCACTAAGATGCAAAAAAAAGTATAACAGTATTTATGAATATGCACAAATGAAACAAAGGCGGCTGTACCGGTGTGACGGACATCCCCAAATGGCTCGCAGAACAACAACCTGTTCTGCAGCTTAAAATCGGAATCCACCCAATGCCCCATAACTGCGAACAGAGATATTGCATTCTCACCCCAAACATCGCCACTGATAGAGATCATCAGACCCTCCTCGGTCAGCTCATGGATGTCGCCCTTGATGCCTTGCCATGCCTACGCCAAATTATGTACCAATCCGGTAAAATAGGGAAGAATTGAATTAATAATATACGAAGAAATTGAAATAACAACATAGGCCGTTAGAATACCTGCGCTGCTAACTCTGCAGTGTATCTCATGACTGTCTCACGAGACGGGCCCTTATACGCGCCACCCGAAATAGCGTGAATCCATTCACGATGCTCGGTGTCCATCTCGGTGATTCCGAAGGGTCGGCACCTCTTTGAGATCCACTTGGCTGCCATGAGATCGAGTGCCTTCTTTCTCTTCTTGGATACCTGTAAATCACTTAAAATGTCAGCACACCGACAATTTACGTATTAAAGCTCAATAGCGGGAGGACAGCGGCATACCTTATGATCAATAACTGTTTGTTGTGTATCTTGAGCAACAGGAACAAACTCTCCTGACTTCAGATCCTCAATGTAGACGTTGTTGTGCTTCAGCCTTACGTGTTTTATCATATTGCTTGTGGAACTACAGTAGGCTACAGCCTGCGCACACAAACAGCATTTGACCCAGAAGCCTTTGCCTTCCACCTGGTACTCCTTCGTGAAGTACTTCCATGCCTGTGAGGTTCGGCGTTGCCCATACTTTCCCTTCAACGACGCAGCAGGAATGAGGTCGTCCTTCGTCCCTTGTCCTTCGTCCTTCCCTTCTTCATCATCTTCGTATGTATCCTTATTCTTCAATGCCTCACGTAGCTTATTCTTTTGTTGTCGTCGAAGTTGTTCGCTTTGTTCAAACTCCTGTACACATCGCAGGAATCCAATCCTAACATTATCTCATGATAGCGAATCGCACCAACCTTCGTATTTATTGAATGATAAATGGGCATACTATAGCCTCTTCTCGATGAGACTAGAGTATAAACATATAGCGAGTGCGGACCGCACAGCCCAAAACACATTTATTCTCTTGTTGGTATATATAGACAAATGACAAGGACTCGCGAGGATGGTGTACAACCGAGCAGAAAGAGCGGACAATATTGGAAGCGGAAAAAAATAAAACAATCGTGCTACAGATCCATTTACACGACGCCTTTCAACGAGGCCAAACTAATCGGCAACATAGCTAGATCTTTTTAGTCTTCGAGGAAACAAACAATTTAACAGAGAAAGGGAAAAACAAGCGAGTAAAACGAGCGAAGCCTGCACAAAGCGATCTACTTCCGACCGGACAATGCACAAAATAATAAACCAACCTATAGAAGGAAACGCACCTTATCAGCTTGGAGCTTGGCGGCTTTGAATTGCTTCAAGACGTCCCCCCAGTTGCCTTGCCTTTTTACATTAGCAGCGTACTCCGTCGTGTTGGCCTCTTCGGGCAATCCCTCCCATCTGACATTATAACCGGGACACCCTACAATCTTAACCTCTGCGACAATAGAAGCGACACGATATGACTCGCGGCCACTATATATATCCCCCCGACCTTTAGCGGTCTTGTAAACAGAGTCACCGTGATCGTATGTCGACACCGATCTCTCGTCGCTTCCCTTACCACTACTCCCACCGTTGCTATTCTGGGGGGCGGGGAGAGCGGCAGATCGACGACCTCTACCTCTACCCATATTAACTCGTAGGTAGTATGTGGCGATGACTGCCACGGAGCGTGCGTAGGTCAATACTATGTCGTGCCGTGCAACACAAATAGCTATCTATTAGTCGCGGTCTCAATTTTCGAATCACCAATCCTCATACACATGTATTCTTGAAGTGACGACCCAGCGCATCGCTGTGATGATGTGGCATATTGGCGTGTGTCAGAGATTTTCCACTTGCTCTTCATCTATTGGCATCAATACTATACTACGGAAGATAGGCGTGATACAATCACGCGGACGTACGGTTGGAAAGCGCGTGGGCGCGTGGCACACGCTATACTTTACGCGTCTTATCCGATTTAGCCGAACTTTACGCGTCTTATCCGTATTCAAGTGAATCGATTTGCACTTCTACCATGACGGGGACCATCTAAGATAGAATATGTGCCAGCTGTACCCCGGGTTGGATAAATCCGTACATCTTGGGAATCCAATACAAACAAGTAAGTTGACGACTAGGTTTCGGGCACGGATGATCCATTAGGTTTAGGATTCGGATTGATTACAAACCCTTGCTCTTTCTTCTCGACATGAATCGAAACCTCCAAAAATGGTGAGACATTTGAAAATATTCAGATACCACTGGTATCGGTTCCACGCCCTGCCCGAGAGGATGTCATTGAGGCCATGCGCACAATGAAATGAAATTGTTTACAACAATATCAAAACTAACCGGTTGCTATCTCAGGGCCCTCCGTGCTATGACAAATTAGGACTCATAAAGCGTGGGCTAGACCGTGAACCACTAATCCCAACCTCTCCATTGGCAGTGACGATACCGTCTAAAACATACACGTAACCATGTATTTATTATTTTGTATCTATACGTTTTTTTTTGGAGACAGTATGAAATAAAAAAGTGTCGCTAGTCTCCACGATACGCGGCATGCTCCAGCCGCTGCGGGGGTGCTCATCAACGAGGCTGGTCAGCTTGAGTTGGTCGAGGCGAACGTGGCTGACCTCGGGTACCGTGCGACTCCGGTCGTGCCGGAGATAGGGGAAAAGGCACTTGAAAAACCCCCTCGCTCAGATCTTCGTCGGTCCCGTCTCGATCCGTGCTCATCCCCGCCCGAGGTAGCAGTTGCTCCTCCCGACGCACTTCGCCACCTAGCCGAGTCTTCCCTCCTCCTTCGGGGGCTGGGAAGAGAAAATAAGTAAGTTGCAGACGGTGTCCGGCTAGCTCTATTGCCCCCGTGCCGGATGTTTTCCTTTCCATGTCCATTATCCGTCCGTTTTCAACACCCATCTGATCGCGTTGTGGCCGGCCGAACCCTCCCCCGGTGGTTTACGTTGTTAGGGGGCCGCCTTTATGAGCAGTGTGCCGTTACGATAACCCTAGGCACACTGCCTGAGGCAGCATGTCCATAACCGGGTACCGACTAGGGGAGGGGTGGGTCGGACACACATAGATCGAGTCGCCGAACCACAAAAGATATTGGGTACGGGAATATTTTTCCATAAACGTACCGGGTTTTTCCGGAGGCGGGCGATCCTAAGGATCGCCGCCGCCATACCGTGCCGCTCCTCCGACTGCGACCCACCTCCGTCCTGCGTGGCTTCAGGCCTCGCCCCCAAGGTAGACTTAAAACTCTCGCAGGGCTGGCAGCTGCTAGCGAGCGCCGTGCCCTAGCGCTGCTTCCTAGTTGTCCACCGCCAGCTCCAACACCCTCGTCCCACCTTTGATCCGCCCGTACCCTTCTTTGCCAAAAAACAATCCGCAGACATCGTTCCCGCCGTGACGGGAGAGTATATGTGAGTATTTAATTGCTGAAAAAACATATCGGGCTTGCCGAAGGGGAGATCCATGTGCTAATGTACGGATATTATGTTTTTTCCAAAACCATCCGTACATGGCTTCCCGACAGCCGCTGATCCCGCGGATCGCAGCTGTCGGTACCTCGTTCAGCCCCCTACCGTGCCAAGCCTAGCACGGCTACGGGGTTACCAACGCCCACCGCGTGGAGGTAGAGGTAGGTGCCGACTGGCCTGCGAGCGCACCCCCCTCCGGAGCCGCCGCCGTTGCGCCGCCGGCGGGCGCCGCCTTACGCACAACCTTTAACACGAACACATAACTTTACTCCGGCCGGCGCCCGCTGGCGGCGCATCGGCGGCGGCCCCAGAGGAGGGTGTGCTCCCAGGCCCGTCGGCACCTACCTCTACATCCACGCGGTGGGCGGTGGTAACCTTGTAGCCGTGCCATGGTTGGCACGGTAGAGGCCTAAACGAGGTACCGGCATGTGGAGGTTAGCCTTCTTAAGCTAAACGCTAGCACAAATCACTTCTAATCTGTTGAGTTCTGTCGCTACTTGATGTCAAAGTCAATGCAAATAGGAGATGATAAGAGGATGTTTCACTGCTTGTACTTTAGCAGTATATGTTGTAAGTGAACAAAGGAATTGTTAAATGGTTATGTCACCTCCCTCTAATGCACTGGGCTTAAATAGGTTTCTGCCCAAATAGCTCACGCCTGCTTGCCTCGCTTACGTGTCAGGCGTTAGGGCTTTCTAACCGTTGTCATCTGTCTAGAGACGCGGCTCGTCTAGCATAGAGAATCATGACGCGGCCTATTCTGCATTGGAGAACTCGCTTAGGCGCGTTATCTGGCTAGTAAGATTAATTGTGCGTACATGTACGTACCATGAGGTATTGGTCGTACAATATGCATCAGAACCCTTATGAATATTGCAGTAGCGACGTACCCACGTTATACGTCCATCCGATGGAAAAGCACGAATTGGAATTAGTAACGAGTACTTGTACAATGTCATGCAATGTAATGTTGCAGGATTGTACTCGTCACACTCGTACTCTCCCCCTCTTGACAAATCTTTGAGGCCGCCGCGAGGCAGACCTCCGTAGTCTAAGCTGCTTTACTAAAGCTGTTACTGGGACTCAGGAATGCGCGATGGGTAGGCGTGCATGAAGTCGATGTACGCCTGAGTCTTGGCAAACTTGTGCCATTGAGGCGTCTCCAAGAAATCTTGTAACGCAGTTGTCCGGTGTACCTCGTTCAACCGGTGCCAGACAAGTGGAATGTCGTCATCACTTAAGTGCGTCATGAAGAGCAAATATTTGCCTCGTCGTCGAGGTAACGACTTAATGCACACAGCAGAGATGTGCGAGACGTCAAACTCCTCGTCGTCTCCTTCAGGAATAGTCACCGGGTCACCGGGACATCTGGTCGTAGTGGAGCGGTAGAGCAGGGTCGTAAATTGTTCACATGGAACACATGATGTAAGCGTACTGTCGTTGGTAATTTCAATTTGTAATTGTGTTTCCCAATTTGCTCCTCCATTGTAAAAGGGCCAAGCTGTCTGTCTCCGAGTTTTCGATTCGGCTGTCCGCGGAGAAAAAGGTTTGTTGTGACGACTAATACCTTGTCTCCTCTGGCGAAGTGTGGCGCTGTTGACGTAACTGTGCGTGCTTGCGTCTCGTCCTTGTGTATCTGAAACACAGAGCGTACCAGGGTATGTACTTCATGTAACAACCTTAACCGCTATGTTGCGTCTTGCGAAACCGGAATTGACGATCGCATGCTAAACAACAGGTCTGGAGGCTCCTCAGGAGAGAATCCAAAATTAGTCTCAAACGGGGTGTTTTCAATTCCGAGTACACGAGAGGCGTTGTACGCAAATTCCACTTGTGGTAGTAGAGTCGTCCAATCAGAGCCATCATAGCAACATAAGCAACGAAGAAGTTGCTGAAATGTGATGTTCACTCGCTCCGTCAGTCCATCTGTCTCAGGGTGTCGACTGGAAGACATGTTCAAGCGCGTTCCAAGGCGTCGCCAAAGAGTTTGCCAGAAGGCACTGACGAATTTCGGGTCGCGATCACTTACCAACACACGGGGCAGTCCATGTAATCGTCCTTGTAAAAACAAATTTGCAGTTTCTTCGGCAGTAACAGTCTATGTACACGGCAGAAAATGGGCCATTCGAGTTAGATGGTCTACTACAATCAGCACACTTTTAAAGCCATTGCTCTCAGGTAAGTGTGTCAAGTAGTCAAGACCAACTGTGTGCCACGGTCAGGGTGGAATAGGCAATGGGTAAAGAGTCGCAGCCATCTGCGGTCGAATCTTTTCTCGTCGACGTACGACGCAGCGCTCACAAAAATCTTTCACATCTTGGCGAAGTCGTTTCCACCAGAATATGTCGAGTGCTTTAGCAAGTGTGCTAGCAACTCCTTTGTGACCAGATGACGAACTTACGTGGAGCTCTCTGATCAATCTCAGTCGGAGCTCAGAGTTCCGTGGAATACATAGGCGATTAAGTCGCCAAAAATATCCATCTATGGCTTCAATCCGGCTGTCTTTCGTCCACTCACCCTCGTCCCCATAAAACGAGTCTTGGGAGTACCCCTCGCGAATGAGATCAGCGAACTCAGGGCTCAGCTGCAACGCGTTAACATTCAGTAAAATTAAATGTTTGTCTTCAAACAGCAGTTGGGACTTCCGTCGTAATTCTCGATCTGACGGAACCTCGCCATCCCAAAACAATGGAACTGTGGCCTGAGGTACGAAGTCTGGACGCCGGCTTAACGGGTCAGCTTCGTTCAGAGCTCCCTTGCGATATGCAAGCGTCATCGAGCCCACAAACGGTCGCAAATCCCGCAGGTATCTTGCTTGCATGTTGTTCAGCCTGTTGTTCGGTTGCCTGAGCAGATGTCGCAGTGTGTCGTGGTATGTTACGACAAGGAACTTAGAGCATCCTTCAAGATAGCACCTCCAATGCTTGACAGCTTCGCATACGGCCAAAGCTTCTAAGTCGTACGCAACGTAAGTGTTACCACGCTCAGCTGGATTCAGCTTATGCGCCCAGTAAGAGACTGGTTGAAGACCGCCTCCTTGGTCTTGCAACAGGACTGCCGCAATCCCCACTGTTGAAGCATCTGTAGCCACGGTGAACATCATGACCTCCGGAAGGATCAGGCATGGCGCGGAAATGAGCCGTAACTTGAGAGTCTCAAAGGCTTCCAAACAGGCAGGCGTCAGCGTAACCTTTTGTGGCTGAGACTTCCGCAGTAAGTCCGTCAATGGAGCCGTAAGGTCGCTGAAATGATGAATAAATCTGGCATAGAAGTTGCAGAACTGTACGAAATTACGAACCTCCTTCTGCGTCGTGGGCACTGGCCAGTCTGCAACGGCCTCGACTTTCTTTGTGGAAACAGAAATTTTACCAGCTGACAATGTATAGCCCAGATATTCTATTTCTTGAAGGCCGAAGAAGCATTTCTTAAGGCGTAGCTTCAAGCCCTCCTCCTTAAATCGTTGTAAAACGAGACGCAGGTGCTCTAGGTGTTCCTCTAGAGTTCGACTGTAGATACAGACGTCGTCGAGGTAGAGAGTTACGAACTTATGTAAAAAGTCGCGAAGTATGTCATTCATCATCCTCTAAAACGTAGTTGGGGCATTGCACAATCCAAACGGCATGGCGACCCATTCCATTAAGCCATTAGGGGTCGGAAACGCCGTCTTGTGGATGTCCTTATCACGCACTCGACCTTGTTAGAAGCTAGAGGCGAGGTCGAGGTGTGTGTAGAAGTTGGCGTCCTTAACCTCATCGAGCGTGTCGTCCACACGCGGAAGCGGGTAAGCATCTTTACGCGTAACCTCATTAAGGCCACGGTAGTCAATGCACAGACGTAGCGAGCCATCAGCTTTACGCACAAAAAGAATTGGGGAGCCGAACTCACTGTAGCTGGGACGGATCAAACCAGCGTCCACGGCGTCTTTGAGCTGTCGGTTTAGCTCAACGCGCTCTGCATGTGACAATATGTTGAGCCGTCGACGTCGCATCGGGCCAGTTGTTTCAATGGGATGATCCCACTGTCGGCTTATAGGCGGAGAGTTGACATGTTGCAGTAACTCCGGGAAGTCATCGTAGAGTAGCGACCGGAAGATGTCACGTTGCTCTTTTGTTAGCTCCTCTCAAGTGTGAAAGTCAGTTGGTTGGTCAGCGGCTGGCGTAAGTTCAATGACGAAAAATTCAGCATTACGTCCCCTGTTGCGGCGCGTCTTGTGCATGAGTTTCTGAACTTTAGTAGACGATATCAATAGACATTCAGGATGTCGTTCCTCGAGCGTAGTCTCCACTGCTGTGCCGTCCATTAGAGTAAAAACCATGGTTGAACCACATTGTAGAGAGGCATGTTCGTCATCAAGCCAGGGTAAACCCAGGAGTAAATCAGCACCACGTAAATCACGTAAGACGTAAAAAGTCCGTTGAAATTCGTGTCGAGCCAGCTCAAAAGTAACATTACAGACTGTCGAAGAAGTCACACGTTGTCCGTTGGCGAGGCGAACATGTGTCTTGGTCACAGTCTTTCGAGTCTGTAAAGGAAAGCGTCGTACGAAGTCCTCAGAAACGAAGTCAAGAGTCGCAGCGCAATCCACCAAGCCAGAAATCTGGTGTCCGCCATCAGGAGTTTTCACAGTCAGCTCATTTCGAATTAGCGGTCGAGCTTCCGTGAGGTCAATCAGTAGGGGTGTGGCTGGCGAAGAAAATTGGTGTAGCGTAGCGATGGACTCTTCCGCGTCGACAAGAGGTAAAAGCACCGAGATGGGTTGGTCAGATTTTGTAGGCGAAGCCGGATCGTAAAAAGCACAATCGGCGTCGACTAACCACAGCTGTACATGCCAAGGAGTTGGAGCAACCACCTCTTGCATAGCTGTGTTCTCCACTGACTGGCGAGAAAAAAGCTGTGTCCGCGCTGGGAATTTCTGGTAGATTTTCCAGTGCTTAGTGAGCTGGTTGAACTTTGCCCATTTTGGTAGAACAAAAACAGCCATCGTAGATGTCGGGGATGTTCGACGCAAATCTCAAAATGCTGTCCAACTTGTTCAGCCAACTCCCAAGCTGGATTAGTAAACACCCGTTCTCTTGACAAGTCCCTCTCAAGAATCGAGTCACTCGGCGAACAATGAGGTAAGTCACCGTGCGAGTTTGAACCCTCATCATCAGCACATCCCTTCAGCGTGAAGTTGAATCGTGCATGCAGAGGCTCAAAAATAGAGTCAACCAGTTTCCAATCAATCGAACGTTTGGTTACACGTTTACGACTTTGTCTCTGCTTTGTCTGACGACGACGACCTGCGACTAGAGTTGCAGGTGTCGCGACTGTAGTCGATGGAGATGTCGAAGGTAAATCGACGACCTATGTCGCTAACAGTGTTTCAGGACGAACAGTAGATGTAGCCGGCTGCTCTAGTTCGCTGGCAGAACAGCCGTGCCACCATCATTGCTTCTTGGACTGCGGCAATCCCACAGGTGCTTTTCCTTGCAGTTCAGGGCATTGAAACAGTCGGTGTCCCTTCTTGCGACACTTGAAACAAAGTCCCTCCTCAATGTGCTTCTTGCGCTCCTCAGGAGTCAACGCATTGGCGATAGCGCTGAAATCAATTCGGCAAGAGTTTGAAGATGGTTGACCACGATCACCACCTTGATTGTGGCCTCGTCCTCGGCCACGACCACGACCACCACCATTGCGCTTCCATATCTTAGAGGCTTCCACCAGCGGGTCATCAAAGTTGCGCTTCCGAATTGGTTGTTCTCCTCCAGGTGATGTAGATGGTCCAGCTGTAGACCTCATTCCGCCGAGATGTGGTGAATCCGTTACGACGTCATTTAAGAAGTTTTTTTAGCTCCACTAGCTTAACGTTGTAACCTCGTTCATAGCGATGCGACTTAGCCCGAGTCTTTTTCTCGAAGTTAGCCAGACCATTGATGAAGCGTACACACTGAACGTCAGCCGTAAGGTTTTGACGAGACCGACGTAAGAAGTCGTTGAATCGCTGAGTGTAGAGAGCGTAACTCATGCTGCCTTGCGTAAGGCTAAGCAGAGCATTATTCGCATCATCCTGGATGTTAGGGAGAAAAACAGTCTTCCGCAGCTCCGCGACAAGCAAGTCAAACGTAGATGGGATGGCAGCTTGAACTTTCCGGTTCAGCCACCAACCATTCAGGTGTCCAGAAAACTGTGAAGTAACCCAAATAACGGAGTCGTAAGAGTTAGCCGTAATTCCGAGCAAGAGAAAGCGATGAGGTTGCACTTCAAGCCAATCCTCCAGGTCACAAGCATTTGCTCCAGACTGAAATGATGAGGTAACAGCCGCTTTGCGCTAAGTCTCGGTAAGGGTCACATATAAGCCAACCAAATTGGTCGTAGGTATCGGCATGCCCACTCGTAAATCGGTCGGTGTCTCTCCACACAGCTAATTAACGTAACCACGGATAAGAAGCCATACTAGGCCAGAATCAATTGACGAAAACCGGGGGTACATGAAAAACTGCCTCGGGATAGTCGTGTCATCATGGAAGAGTGCCTGAGACGTGTAGACTGCACGACGAAAAGTCTCCCGTTGAGTCACGTAACCGAAGTGAAGTAACTCGCTTTTGTGCTTCATAGCATGAAGTAACCCCGTCTTGGCAGGCGTAAGATCCAAACCACCGATATCGATTGTTTCCGGGACGACGTAAGAACCATCAGGATTAATAGTCGACTGAGCCGTAACAACCTGCTCGAGCTGAATAGTACGCAAGTGGGTCGTAACGTACGGAACATGAACATAAGCCGAGTATATGTAAACGAGCTGTTGTCCGACAAGTAACGCGACACGAACATGTGCGTCACTCAACAACGTCAAATCATCCGGAGTCAAGATAAGGCCGGTTTTCTCATGTAACTCACGAACGGCAGCATCGACATGCTCTTCGTTAGTTGTGACTGAGCCAGCCGGGAACCAAGTTTTACCTGTACGAGACTCGCGTTGTAAAACAAGCTTAATGTCAAACAGTTTAGTCCCTCCAACGTGAAGTACGACGACCACGTAACGTCCAAGTCCAACATAAGCCATTTCGAGTCAATCAAGCAACGTCGAGCGAATCAAATGGTAGTGAAAACGTGCGTCGACCAAAGAGCTCCGAAACCAGTGTGGCGGTTAGCCTTCTTAAGCTAAACGCTAGCACAAATCACTTCTAATCTGTTGAGTTTTGTCGTTGCTTGATGTCACAGTCAATGCAGATGGGAGATGATGAGAGGATGTTTCACTGCTTGTACTTTAGCAGTATATGTTGTAAGTGAACAAAGGAATTGTTAAATGGTTCTGTCACCTCCCTCTAATGCATTGGGCTTAAATAGGTTTCTGCCCAGGTAGCTTACGCCTGCTTGCCTTGCTTACGTGTTAGGCGTTAGTAGGGCTTTCTAACCGTCGTCATCTGTCTAGAGACGCGGCTCGTCTAGCATGGAGAATCACGACGCGGCCTATTCTGCATTGGAGAACTCGCTTAGGCGCGTCATTTGGCTTGTAAGATTAATTGTGCGTACATGTACGTACCATGAGGTATTGGTCGTACAATATGCATCAGAACCCTTATGAATATTGCAGTAGCGACGTACCCACGTTGTACGTCCATCCGATGGAAAAGCACGAATTGGAATTAGTAACGAGTACTTGTACAATGTCATGCAATGTAATGTTGCAGGACTTGACTCGTCAAAGGCAGCTGCGATCTCGAAATTTGTATCTATCGGGAAGCCTTGTACGGAGGGTTTTGGAAAAATATAATATCCGTACGTCATCACTAAGATCTCCCGCTCGGGCCGTCCGATATATTTTTCTCGACTGAATACTCACATATACTCTCCCGACAAGGGGGCGGGGGCGTTGTCTGCGAAGTATTTTTGGCGAAATGTGGTACGGACGGATCAGCGGTGGGACGCGGGTGTTGGAGCTGGCGGCGGAAAGCCGGGAAGTAGCGCAAGGGCAAGGCACTCGCTAGCAGTCGTCCATCCATGTGAGTCTCAAGTCTCCCTGGTGGGCGAGGCTAGAAGCTACGCATGGCAGAGGAGGTTCGCAGCCGGAGGAGCGACACGGTCTCGCGGCGGAGGTCCACAAGATCGACCGCCGCCAAAAGCCCCTATACGGAGGGTTTTTGGATAAATGATTTCCTAGCCCGACATCTTTTGAGGGGCGGCGACTCAATCAGCGGGTTCGACCAACCTCTCCCCCTCGGTACCCAATTATCGACAGGGTGCCTAAGGTTATCGCAACGGCACTCTACTTATAGAGGCGCCCCTAACATCGTAAACCATTAGGGGAGGGTACGGGCGGATTTCGAACGATCATATTGGTGTTGGAAACAAACAGAGACCGACAGGGAACATGATAAAATCTGGCGCGGAGGTACGAGCGCTAGCTAGACACCGTTTGCGGCTATGGACTTTCTCTCTCCCCAGCCCCCGGAGGGGTAGGGGTGTCTAGGCTAGAAGGCGAGCTGCGACGGGAGGAGCATCGATATCTCGGATGGGGGAGCGCGTGGATCGGGACGGGACCGTCGTGTGCGAGGGGTTTTTCGCCTACCTTCCACCCCCAACTCCGGCACGACCGGAGTCGCACACGAGCAGAGATCACGTAGGCCCGTCAAGACGAGCGCCACGTGATCAACTAGGCTGTTCAACGCCCTCGCATCACTTGGAGCAGGCTGCGCATCGTGGAGACTAGCGATAAATTATTTTACGTGACTATTGTACAATTAATTTTTACATTTTGATTTGACGGTATTTTTACCGCCATTGGAGAGGTTGGGATTAGTGGATTCATGGTGCATATCCTACGATCAAAAAGGTACTCTAGAAGGCCTGATCACAAGGGCGCCCGAAGACAGCAGCCGTAAACTCGGTGATCGTTGTAAAAAAAAATTATTTTCACTTTTACTCCGGCCCCCTTAAGAAGTCCTTAGGCTCACACTCCTACCACTCTTTCTACACGGAAGATTTGATATTTTCCTCTAACGGTAGTAATGCTACCTTCGCCTAGCAAGGGACCAACATTGCCAACCCCGAATACGGCCACATATGCATGCGAGGAGCTATGGAAGATGCCATAGCCAGCGCTCACAGACTGGAACCGCACATGCCTTCGGCCACAACCCTTGTACTCCCACATTGGCAGCACACACACTACCGACACGAGAAGTACATGTGTCATTGTGTGTGCACATGGGCGTGTATGTGTATGTGTGCGCGAGCGTATGTTTGTACGTTCGTATTTATTCTGAAGTTCAAATATGATATGTGCGTGCGTGTGTCTGTGTGTAAACAATACAATAGAACATGGGACTTTTTGTTTGCGTTCCTCTTTGATATCAAACACTAAAACAACCGCGAAAAACAATCTATGTCTTATATCCCAGCCTGCCCCCCCCCCCCCAATTGGCTCGCGCAGTCGACTTGATCACCCTCACTGATGAGCGGTCCATATATCAAGCAAGGAAAGATTATGCTTCACCTCAGTCACCTTCGTGCTACAAAACACCCATAGGCACACACTCATAAACACAACATGGCTTTTTCTTTCTCTCTCTCTCTCTCTCTCTCTCTCTCTCTCTCTCTCTCTCTCTCTCTCTCTCTCTCTCTCTCTCTCCCTCCCTCCCTCCCTCCCTCTCTCTCTCTAGCGCATAAACGCACACGTACTCACTCACTCACCCACCCCCACACACGCACACACATACACACAACTAAGCACACACACAGACACATACACGCGCGCCCACACACGCACACACACACACACACACACACACACACACACACACACACGCGCGCGCGCGCGGGAGCGCAAACACGCACCCTCTCACACACACACACACGCACAATCACCCAATGACCCCCCCCACACGCACTCAGGCTCACATACTCTCTCGCTCTCTCTCTCTCTCCTCCTACCCATCCGTACCCCCTCCCCTCACTAGCACGCACATGTACATTCACTCACACACTCTCTCTCTCTCTCGCTCCTTCCCCTCCCTCCCATGCACACAAGTACTCACTCCTCGATAACACACGTACACACACGTATACTACATGCACCCACGCGCTGGCGCCGGGCGATAGCATTCAAGTGGATCACAATGCCTCGATTGGCGCCACACTATAGGCACACTCGAGGGTGTATCTTGTCTCACGACCCTTCCTATCAAGTGCCAAACATAGAGCGCACTTTGGTTATCCTACAGTCAAGCATATCAAAGTCGTCATCCCACCCCAAACGGCGGGGCCAAACAAAAGCCCTCAAACGTACGCAGAGCGTTAAATCGATCGTGTTAGCTTTGCGGCCCTGGCAATTACACTTTAAACCCTAGGAGCCCTAAATCTACAAGCCCACCTCAGTTGCGTCGCAGCCCTTCCTCGTGCAGCATGAGCGCCGACTGCGTCCGCCGCATGTTGTCCACCTCCTCCCATATGGTCCAGTTGTCATCAACCGCCTCCGTTGTATTGTTCAAAACGTGCATGTGTTTCCACCAATGAGCGCTAGCGTGGCCCTGGGCAAGGGAGGCGGCGTGTCCGCTCCTCGCATGCGCCTACGGCGAAAAATCTTTAATCATAGAATCACCCAACGACCCGGAAGGAGCTGTTTGATTATTATGAGTTTGATTTGAAAGTACTGTCAGGTTTAGTACTTTAAATATATACATATGTTCCAAACCATGAAATCTCCTCCCGTGATATTTGCTGATCGAACAATGCTGATCGACGAATTCCCAAATTGTGCATTCAAAGGAATACTTATTTAACTTCACTGCGAGCTCAAGTGTATCCTTTTACAAACATTAATTTACTATTTTCGGAATTCTCTAAGTTTTTTTGGACTAGCTATCCGTGGATGACTGCAGTGGATTGCTAACAAATAGCAATCAAACGAATTAAATACATTATTGATATCCGAGACCGACGGGTATGGGGTAGAGGGTCGTCTGGCAAGTCAGCACACTGTTATAAGAAATGCCACTTTCCGTAACAAAAATACCACATATTTATTCAATATCCATTTCTTCAGGTCTTTTGGGGACGGAGGAGAGGGGCGTCATTTCTGTGTACTTGCGAGTTTAGCGAAGGACAAGAAATACCATGTGATTCGTATTTTCCGAGAAGATGAAATCAGATATACCATTACAAAACACTGAGAATTTTGCTGACAAAAAGGGGGTTCTGATGTAAACTGCAGTGGGATTGAAAAAAACGAGTCATCATTACGAGTATAGCACATTAATACAAAGGGATACACTGTCTTCAAGTGGCACAGAATAGAAATCATTGTCGAGCTAGACGGAAGCCGAAGTTGGGGAGGAGTACCTGCACCTAATAAAATTTTGTTTATATTTCAGTTAAGCACACCTGATATTGCGTCCTTGCGCTGGTTCCTTTTTGAAGACCAAAGAACTTGAAAATAGAAATTGATTTATAGAAATCTACTAAGTCTTCTGGCCACTCTCACAATAAAGCCGCACATAGTGAAAGAAGCGAATTAAAGTATCACAGCAGCAATGGGATAGAGTTTTGCGTAGTGTTTTTCAGCGTTGCGTGGGAGTTTTGTGTGTTCTCTTATGCTTCATCGGCTAGATTTGTGTACAATGAAGTGCTTCCCTTTCCCGTGCCTTGGATTCCATTACCTTCTTGTCACTCTCACTCTCTTGCTCCCCCCCCTTTTCTGTCCACATTCATATAGTGCTGCTTGTAGTCGATTTTTTTAGCGATGGGAGGGAGCACAAGATAATGGTGCTGGTAAAACTTTCTAGTCAATCTTTCCCATCTATTGCTCCAAGTCAGATTGATGTGACTAATAGTATATTGTCCTTCTAGAAATTCATATCTACGCAATATTTCCGGGATTGAGTGTAGTGGAAATGTACAACGCAAATGTCACAAAAACTACAATATGATAATGGTACCCGTAATGATAATGCAATTTATCCGTAATGACAGATGAAATACGATATATCTTAATTACACAGTATATGTAAATAGATTTGGGCGTGCTCATCAGGCTTTCCTTAGTTTAATTTGCTAGCTTTGTGCACAAATGTAGTGCTTCCTTTTGCCGTGCTTCGGATTCCATGATCCTCTTGTCACTCTTGATCTTTTGTTTCTCCTCCCATTTTCCCTGTCCGTACTCATCTTGTTTTTCTTGTAACCACATTGTCTGCTCATCAGGCTTTCGAAAGATAAAAACAAAGCGATTCTGCTGCTGATGATTTTTCAATTCAAAATTTTCTTACAAGAAAAAGCAGTGGAGGCCACCAAGCAAGAAAAAGAAAGAAAGGAAGAAAAAACCCTAAGCCCGAGGAACAGGAAGGCATGCCACAGCATCAGCACTGCCTTCCTGAAAAGCGTCGCGGAGATAAGAACCCAGAGTGCCATGAAGAGCAGCAGAAAGACGTTGCATGAATTCTCGTCGCACATCCCCCAAAAAACGCCGAAACGGAAGAGAAGTAGATCGACGAACAAAATGCTGCATACGGACATAACTGTCAGAGCGCAAGGAACGAGAGTCAGCGGCCCCCATGCCAGGGAAGCGACGTACAGCCACCAAAATAGCCAAGCGATCGACCAACTCAGCCGCCATCGGCGCCAACCGGCCCCCATCCTCCATGGCGAAGGGGTAGTAGTCATGGACCGACTGAACCGAAGGCGTGCCAAGCAAAGCGGAAGTGCGGAGGTCCGCATCAAGTTTGCCTTGCTGAGCTCCCAATGCAAGGCTGCCAGGGAGAGGAAGGCGAGCACCTATACGAGGAACGTTGGTGTTCGTGCGAGCACTTGTAACCGTCACATCAACAACAAGATGGCGGTGCGGAGCCATGAAGTCCAACCAAACCACATCCCCAGGACGATCACGTGAAGCTCCCGACCGAATACGGCGGACCTCCAACCGCAAGTCCCGGCCCTTAGTAGCCCCCGCTTCAAGCATGAACTCTTCAAGCACGTGGACAATGCGGTCATGGAGTTGAATGATATACCAAGAGCACGGGCACCGGGGGATATGGTCCATGAGCATAGCGGCTGTTGAGCGCTCACCCGACATAAAGATGCCCGATACCGTCGACGAAGATCCATACCCGCGAGATTCTGAAGGGGCCTCATTGCACCGAGGGCATTTTCGAACATGAGCGGCGCGCTCCGCAGTCAAGCCAAGCACCCGGTGGGCTGCCATCATATAGCAATCGGATGGCACCTTGAAACTGGACTCATGTGAAGCGAAAAAGAGAGCCAAAGCCCCGCGACCCGTACCCGAAGTCACCCTCATATAGTCCGGTGGGGAAGGTCTGCAAAACGCCAAGAGGTCAAGGTAGGCCCGGGCACGAAGAATGCGCGAAATGCCCCGTTGGATGTGGCCCCCAGAATCTCCCAAGCGAGTAAGAGCATCGGGAGTCGGAAGTTGTAAGCTAGTCACTTGGGTAGCGGGTGCCACCGCATTGTTGACCGTAGATACCACCAACTCGACATCGGGCCCGGCATAATCAGAAAGGTTTTGGTTCAGTGTGTTAGTCAAAACCACAAGCTCCGATTCCGAAAACCCGCCCATAGTGGAGATAGAGTCGTACGAATTGCGCAATTGGACCGCCCACGGTAAAGTAGAAGTGGCAACATTCAGTAGTTCCTGTCGGATGAGACCGTACAAAGGACCTAGCGACTCGGACTCGTAATCAGTAATCAGGTTGGCGAGGGTCGCAGTGAATGAAGCATAGTGAGCAGGTTCGGCGTCGAGCTCGAGGGACGGTACATTAAGCCCCCCAAACTCCGCCGGGAGGGAGAGCTGTCGTTTAGCACAATTCAGTTGATCGAGTGTTTGTGCGTCCAAAGAAACGCCCAAGATTCGATAAACTGCCGCACGAACGGCCCTATCTGCAGTAGCAAGGTACGGTCGGCAGATATCTGGGGGGAGGGTGCGGAGCAAGAAACCATAGCGGCGTACCGCACACGTGATCATCAAGCGGAAAGCGGCGTGAGTCCCTCCGAAGTCCGACATAGCAAAGCATACAATCTTGTCCAAGAGGAGTTGATGAGCCTCAACGGTGTCTTGCAGCCAAGAGTGAACATAGTTCTCGTTATGAGACGCTGGAGGGCCGTCTGCCATCGAGAAATCCATCGCCAAAGGGGCTCCAAGGTTACTAGTACCCGTAACAACGGGGACCATCGCCCGTATCACCTCGACAAGTTCAAGGGCCGTATCCGGAGGTACCATGCACGAAGATTTGATTGGTTGAACATTCGAGCAGACTTTCCCCATTTCCTCCGTAGCCACCGTAATCACAGTCGGGACGAAAGGCGTTTTGATCAAATACTTGCCATCATCAGAAAAGGCTTGGATCGCCGCTGAATCCTTGCACCGTTCTCCAATATTCCGGAGGGGGGTGCTTATCGCCAGGTTGAACAAAAGCGGGCCAAGAGGATCTCCTTGACGGACACCCGTACGAGATTGAACCGTGCCGTGTAGGAGCGAAGCATCGTTGGGGTCGAAGTAATACACCGTGGAGTCCCGTGAATATATCATCTCAACCAACGGGATAATGGGATGCAAGTCAGGGTTCTTGTACAGCTCCGCAAGGAAACTCCGGCGGGAGATGGTGTTGAAGGCGTTTTCCAGGTCCAAGCTTAGAAGGCTGCAATCAGGAATAGCTTGTAGGCCAATGCGAGTGGTATGAATGGCTCGCTCGATACCCGCTTTGGTGAAAACCGATCGTTGTACAGGGCCAAGGTGGTCGGCCGCGACAGTCGCTATCCGCGCTATGGCGTGACAATGAGCTAACCGCGACAAAACGCTGCCAGCAGCCAACGGCCGGACTTTAGGAGCCTCACCTCGAAGGCGAGTGGCGTCGCGGTCAACCCCAGTTTGCTTGTGAAGAGCCCACCCGGTCGCACTCGCTAGAAAGTCCGCCGCAGCCTCGGGAATGTTTCCCGCCGAGTAGCGGTTAACCCACTTACGCCATGCCGGAACATTCAAGTCACGGACATGTTCCCATCGCCAGCCATCAACGTGGGGGGCTGACAAGCGAGGTGCTTTTCTCAAGACAAGGAGCATAGACTCCTCCCATATTTTGAGGCTATCACTGTCATCTAAATACGTGAGGGGTGGGCGCGCCGGGGGGGGCAGAGGGTCGGGGAGATCACAGTCTGGATGGGGAGTACCGGGAGGAGGATGCAACCGCTGAAGAGCGGCCAAAGCCGCGTCCGCGTCCTCCACCATTCCGAAGTCGGCTCCGTCTAGGGCCATCCGGGCCCGTCGCAACTGGCCAACTTCCACTAGCTCACGGGCCCGACGGAAGGCAGCACGGCGTCGGAGGTCACTTTCAGAAAGGCGAGTCGGTGGGTGGTGCTGCTCTCGTTGAGTGTTCTGGGCCCGGCGACGGCGAGAGCCCCCCCCACCCCGGCCCCGACCGCCGGGGCGTCTAGGCGCAGAAGCTCCCGGGCACGCACGTGCAAGCTCACCTCCATCTCGAATATCACGTAGAAGGGTGTCAATGCCCGTGAGTCCGTCCTCTCCGGACGTAGAGAACCAGAGACGGACTCGACGTTGAACCAGGGAGCGGATGCGAGCACCGGTCGCCGCCGGGAACGGTCGGAGGAGGAGGCCGCCAAAGAGGTGAATTGCCAAAAAAGCTCCAGCAGCCCGAGAGTCCGTTGAGGGAAGGGAGGTCGCATATTCGAGAGTGTCTTGTAGGGCAGAACGTAGGTCGTCTCTCGCTGTCGCACAAACCCCTCGGGCCGCAGTGACAGGTCTGAACTCAAGTAGACAAGCGACCGGGTCGTTGTCGGAGCACCATGAGGCAGGAGTAGCGGCCCGAGGGGGGGATCGGAGAGCAGCCTCTCGGCGGAGTGCAGCTGCAGATGAGGGCATAAAAGGTTGTCCATGAGGTATCGGGGGTCCATCATGTGTAGGGGGGGGAGTGAGGGGGGTAAGCTCCGGTTCGGCCCGGGGTGGGGAAGGGAGTGGAGCCAAGGGGGGGAGGCCACCCCAAGCAGGGGGGGGAGGGGTGACAGCCATTCGGAGGGGGCGTGATCCAATGAGCGGCGGCCGGGAGCTGCCAACATAGTCGTGGGGCAGCATTGGAGAAACGGGAGCAGCCACACAGTGTAGGCATGGAGCGGTAAGAGGGCGAGCTTGGGTGGCAGATAGAAGGTGGTCGCCCGAGGCACAAAGGGAAAACAAGGCCGGAGAGGAGGTCGCAAGGTGGCGAGCTTGGCGACGGTGTGCGGAAGTAGAGGGGCCATTGCCAATTATGAACATGTTCGTGTGTCTGGCGAAATTAGAGCGCCATTTACGCCCAGCAAACCGTATGCCACACGGAGCGCAAGTGTAACATTCCCCCCGCGACGGGGATAGAACACCCGATGCACTTAGGCCCGGTTCCGACCCTGAAGCTCCAGCATGGGCACCAACTGCAGCAACCGCATCTCGCCAGCTTCCAACAGCATCATCTCGCCGCCAACCAGCTCCAGCCCTCCGCCCGGCAGCAGAAGCACTCTGCCCATTGGCACCAGTAGCTGCAGAACCGGCACCGCTGTCAATCCTTTGCCCACGGGTTGTGGCAGCATCGGCGAGTCGCTGACCGGCACTTGCGGGAGCACCACTAGCAACGCCATCACCTGGTGGATCTCTCTGTCCAACAGCCCATGCCGCTCTGCTGCTGATCATGCTGATCATGCTCATGCCGCTCTGCTGCCTCTCTGCTGCTGATGATTTTTGCTTTAGCCTTACCTCAATTGAATATATTTACGTAGAGTAGTACCTGTACACCTGTATGTGGAGTACTACAATTCTAATTTCAAGCTTTGGGTTGGCGCAAGGTTGTAATAAAGCACAGTCCACACGTACATTGTAAACACAATACAGTAGTAATGCAAATTTAAGTACATGCGGTGTTGCGCTACTTATTTGCGCGTAATGAAGCTTTAAAATGCAAAGAAATTAACGCAATGAATCATGTCTGAAACGTTATTGAACAATGAAAATGGAAAGGGGGGGGGGGGGGGGGTCCCTGAAGCTTCAGAACGAGGCTTGTCTGCCTAAGCAATCTTGATATTATGAATTTATCTTTAAGTCGTATATCATGAAATATAATTATCTCTTTATTATTTTTGAAATACGCGGTACAATTTATGATTTATGGAAGTCAAAAGAGTAAAAATGGCAATACCGCACAAGTAAGTGAAAATTGCATATGACGGCGAGCACGACGAGCACAACCCAGAGCCATTTCAATCAAATCTCACTTATTTGGAACTCATTATCATGAAGCTCATTATTATCATAATTATTGACATAAAGAATAAAAAACTCCAAAATACCGAAGCTCGCTATTATCATATTATCATTGAGATATATATAACTCCAAAAACTTAGGACAATAAAGTAAGGACAACAGTTAAGGGAACGATACCATCGGATGTGAGTCGGCGGGCGGGAGAGAGAAGTGGCGAGGCTTCACGTTCGCTGAGATTTGCGCAAGAGCGGTGTGCTTTGTACAAAACTCCCACACGTGGTCTCCGCCTACCAGCCGTCGCACATGCGTTAGGTTGTGCATGTTTTTCTCGTCCCGCTCCTTTCGCCCTTTGTTGCGTTCTTGTAGCAATGCAATGCCCCAAGCTCACTTCCCCCCAGCCCGAGCATCTCCAACTCACACCCGGAACCAAACACGCAGCCCCCTGCTCCATCAACTCGTGTCTTTCGCGCTCCGCGTCCATGTGCGGCACATGTTTGGAGCTTCGATAGCGCCGCACTAGCTTCTCCATCTGCAACGTCGACGCGAGCGAAGGGAAGTCTCAGCCTAAAGGCGGACATTGCGTGCACTCGATCCCAGTAAGGCCGGAAAAGGAAGGACGAACCGCTCGTATGTGACGTAAGCTTCGCGCGGCGCGTTTTCAATCTGACCATCACACCGTTAGCGTCGCGAGCGGGAATGACGCATGTGCTCGCCCGAAAAGGGACGTCCACGTCACTCTAGCTTGCCCCTCTCTCATCCACCACGTCCGTTGTTCAACCATACAGTCTGCTCCCACGCGCTGACGAGGGCGACCGAAAGACAACATGGATCCTTAAGGCAGCCTACGAACTAAGGGAGCATGGGCGCATCAAAGGTCATAGAAATACTTAAGAGGAACAGATCAAAACACGTGTGCACATCCGGTACATATATTCACGCGCGCTTGCTCTTTACCCCTTGCAATCTCTCTCTTCCTCTCTCACTTCTCCCCCTGTTTTATATACATACATGCAAGTGCGCACTTTGGTTTTTCCTCACCCTTTGTTGTCCTCTCAACAGTGATGTGGTGCCAAACGAAGCGACATGCGTGTGTTGCGCGGTTGGCTGGAGAGGGAGTTGCCTTTGCTCTAGATATATAGGGCACCCGTGATACATCCATTTTAAGGATCACGCTAAAGAGGTAGAGCTTGCGGCGTTGTATGGTCATGTTGGTGGGGAGTCGGTGGCTATGTTGAGGTCATCGGTGAAACTGTGACCGGGGTAAGCCTCGGTGGGTTCTAGGGGGTCAGCGTTTGGGCTCCTAGATTGTTGCCGCAGCTGTTGAATGCGAGTTGTCTTAGGATGTCATCTTGCAGAGTACCTCCGTAAAATATGGATGGACGTAGAAAGGCCGCAAGAGCTTAGATGTTTAGAAGTTGAGACACCATTCAAATGCATGTGACCACATAAGTGTGGGCACATCCATTTGTGGCATATGTTTAAACACATTTCGGTGGTCGGTGGCGTTGAGGGGCCTTAACATAGACATATGTCAAACAATATTGCATGATATAGTCGCTAAGTAAATATGACATGATGCAAATATTGATGCCCTTTCGTTTGTCTAATAGTCTTTACCATGTTGTTTGCTATAAATATGTCGCTTGTTTTGTATAAAATCAATTACAATAAGCATTGTAGACACGATAACATGGAAAATGGGGGGGGGGAAGAGGGCAAGAGTGGCAAGAGGTTAACTAATAGAGTTCAAGACACTGCAAAGGGAAGCACTACATTGTGCGCATTCCTAGCACATAAGACACATTAGAACACGAGGAAGTCTCACTCGACGCTGAGAACGCAACACGTAGAGGCGACAAGCAGCGCCTCACGCGACGTACGAGGAAACACGAAAACGCTTGCGGCCCATGGCGCTCGTGAAAAATTCCGTGGCAGGAGAAGGCATGCTATCCGAGGAAGAAGCGGCCTCCACACCGTCCGTGGCGGGGGACAACCCGCGCAAGGCGGTGTCCGCGTGAGTGACATGGACGGCGAGCGAAACCTTTCGGAGCCAAAAGGCCATGTCGTTGATTGCATACATATTTACTTAAAAGTTTTTTTGATAATACACTCTTCCCATAAAGTCCGTTACTAGGGCCTTTCGAGTAGGGCGGGTGTTTATCATGTAGGGTTTCTAGGGTTTAACTGTACTTTAGCTCGTTGAAAAGGCGGACCGAAACTTGTGCTGACGGTGAAGTAAAGGGGGAAGCGGGGCACAAATGGGGCCCGTCACGGCTACGAACTGACGTATTAGGGTTTGCGGGTCAACCCCGATTTCGGGGCATACCCTGATTCGGGCGCCCCGGAATTCGGATTTTACACACTTTGGCTCGTGAAAACTCCCGAAATCGGCGACACAACACGCGGTTTTTATGATCCCAGCATGCTGTCCGTAAACATGGGAGCACGTGGGTGTGGTGGCATGTGCCGTTAACATGCTTGACGTGGGTGGGATAGGGGCCGGAAACCCACAGCTTGGGAGGCTTAAAAAAGCCTAACTTTGCCGTACGGTGTCCGATTCGAGCAAACTAAGTTGCAAATGGAAGCCCTTCCCCCAAGTTAATATAAGTTTTAAACTTAATTTACGCCTACCGGCCGGTTTTCGCGTCAAATCCGCCGTCCGATGCCATCCAGCCCCTCGTACAGCCAACTAAAGTTTTTAGGGTTTCAAAATCTGCCACATTCGCGCGGGGCTAGCAACCCTTGGACAGGTGGTACCCACACACCCGCTCCGCCAATACGCTCAACAATCAGCGCTCTATATTTCGTTTATTCACGGCGTCACCCATTTCATCCCCCATGTTGGCATGGTGCCGTGCCATTTGCCGCATGCCAAACCAAGGCCCGTGCTAGGGTACTTTGAAAGCTCCCCGCCATATTTCACGCCCGGCGATGCGAAAGCTTGAAAGGCCAGCGATCCGCGCGCTAGGGTGCTTACACTCCAAGTCAACCGTCCCTCAAGCCCAATAGGTCCCTAGCCCGTGCTCCTTGGCTGTATTTTCGGGCACTTGGCAAGAAAACCTAGTGCACACGATATGCCATTCCCGGTATTGCCGCTCTGTAGGCGGCCGGGCGCAACACACTCGGCGGATACTCGTGCAATTGTGCAAACATGATGAAAGCCCAATGTCGAGTATTCTGCCGGCTTATCGCGACATTGCGTGCACCGAGCCACGCATAGAGGCGTGCATAACCTGCACATCCACAAATTTCGGCCTGCAAAATTTCGGCCGCAAATCCAACGTGTGTGCCCACAATAATCGGAGCGTGCCGATAGAGGTGCTCACGTCAGTGAGCAACGCGCCGTGGTGTGTTGTTCGAAAGTCATTACTCTACCCCCCCAATCGAATTGCATGGCCATCGCGGCTGTGCGTGGCGGGTAATTAAATGCGTGCCGCTAGTAACGGAGTTTATGGGAAGAGTGTATATAGTGATGTGATCGTGTCCATTTTGATCATTACCCAACAACAGTTATCCTACTCGTCGCTAACAGCCTACCACCATCCCGATTTTTGTAAAAGACTGATTAATAGAGAAAAAAAACAGAACATTGCGAGAGAAAGCTATTCCTTTTAAAATGATACAAGTAGCCCATAGCTATGCCTTATGATAATGGCTTTCTGTTGATTTCCGCACACACACACACACACACACACACACACACACACACGCAAACACACACACGCACTCAGTCTCTCTCTCTCTTTCTCACTCACACACACACACCCTCTCTTTCACACACATATACTCTCACACACCCTCTCTTTCACACACACACACACACACACACACACAAAACACACACAGTCACACACACATATTTTAGCAAATCAATTTTGTAGGATGTGAAACAAAAGGATGATCATTAGAGTAATTGAAAAAAGGATGAAAATGCTTTAAAAAGAAAGGGTTAATTTGCACAAATTTACGCATTTGGATGCGTCGATGTACCCGTACGGACTTTGAATCCGCTGGAATTCATCGCACTACCCGTTACATGTACCACGTATGTTCAGAAAAAATAACATACATAAAAATGATACCGCTACGGG
>JAPMLY010000610.1:0-35000 GCA_026401115.1 Tetraselmis chui
TCACTCGCACTCCACAACCTTCCCTCAAGCACAGCCATGACCGCACTCCACAACACCCTAGAATCTATCTACGACACACACCTCCCAAACCCCATCCTCAACATCCCACCACCACACCTCACCACCCCCTACTCCCCTCACTCCGCAGGCATATACCATCTCCCTCCAAACCCCACCCACCCCCTTACCCACCCCCTACAAGAACGAACAAGACTAACATACTTCCCGACCAGAGGAATCCTTGCTTGGAACTCGCAGGACTTCGTATACACAGACGGCTCGAAAAAAGGAGGCAACTCCCCTCTTGGAGCAGCAGCTACCCACCCCGCCTCGGGCACCAACATCAGAATCCTGGTGACCTCTACCCCCCCCTCCCATACCATTAATCGAGCCGAACTAGCTGGTATCGCCATAGGCCTCCAACTAGGACATACCCACCTCCTTACTGACAGTGCGTGCTCCCTCCGCCTCATACAAGGCTACCTTAACTGCCCCTCCGCTTACACACACCCTCAAAACCCGATGCGACGCAGGCATCCGCACACATCTAGGTAAAATTAAAGCACACAACCACTCACCCGGCAACGAACTAGCAGACACACTCGCTAACCAGGTCGCTGATGGTCACCCGCCAGATACAACATACACCACAGGCTCGGAGGTGTCCATTGGACACTGGACCTGGCCTTACACCCTCATACCACAAACCCAAGGCGAACCCATACCCCACATATACACAAACCTCAAAGCCGACGCACACACACACAGCTGCAAACACACACTTACACCCCTCTCGCAATCATCCAAACACGGCGTCCTACTCGCCCGCGCCGCGGCGGACGGTGCCGACTTCACCTTCCACAAAAAACACTCACCACTCACCAACACACAATTCACCCACAAACAAGAATTCATTTGGGGCGTTCACAACACCCGCCTCCTCACACACAATCCCACCCTGCGATGTCCCATGTGTGGCCAATTCACCAGCAACGGCCACATGGCCGGTAACTGCCCATCCATGTCTGGCCTGAGACAGGACCGACACAACAGCGCGCTACAACTCCTCATGTCTCTCCTCGAACGCCACAATGGAGGCCGATGGGAAACTATCACTGCAGACTTCGGTAACAAACCCATCAAGTCTTTCCCCCACCCCACCACCTCCTACACCCCTCTTGACTGCCATCCCCCACACCCCTCCCACATGCCTACCCGCCTTGTTGATGCTGACGAAGGTCTCTCGACCGACTCCCTAACCTCTTGTCCCGCTATACTCCCCTCCGACATCCTCCCGCCTGAGCTGCGTCCCCCGGCACATAAACCCGATTTCATACGCCTCCTCGAACCTCGCTTCATTGGCCACAACAACGGCCGCCGTAGATACTCGTCTATCAAAAAAATTCAGATAGGGGAATGGAAATACTGCACCGACCACAACCTCTCACACACAGCCCGCCTGATTAGGAACAAATACACACCCCTCGCAAACGCCATCCGCAACCATTGGCCGGGTACCGAAGTCGACATCCTACCCATAGTCATGAGCCGCACGGGCACACCGCACTCATCCACCATCGAAAGTCTCACCTCCCTACTCACCCTCCGCACCGACCCTCCGGACAAACTCATCACCAAAACTCGCCTAGACACGTCTCGCATCCTTTCCACCCTCCATACACACACCGTCCAATGGCTGCACTATCTCCTCCTCGTCTACCGCACCAAATCCCGCATGACCACTCGCCAAGCATCCGCATAAAGACCTACCTCATGCCCCTTCTTGCACACCACCTTTAAACTACTCCAGACCCTCCCCGGGGGGGAGTAAAACCCCCGGCGCATACGGTACATGTTGTAAACAATTTCAATTTCAATTTCAATACCAGGATGTCCCGCGGTCGGTGCGTCGTGTAGTTTGTACAATACTCTTGATCGCAATGTAGAGACGTTCAGCACATGCAATATTGTCCCGTAGGCGTACAAGAGTCCATATGATTGACGTACCAGCAAGGACTTTCTAGCACTCTCACTCTCTAGCACTAGCTTACATTAGCTATCTGTTACTAATAACTATAACGTATTACTTACAGCACTCCCCCTGAAGGTAGCTACGGGATGAAGCGTTGCATTGGGTCTTATCCTCCAAGAACTGCACTTCGGTGTCTTGCTAGTGCGGGTCTTGGAAGAGGCTTGGTGAACATGTCAGCCACCATTTGGTCAGTGGGGAGGTACCTCAACTTGAGCGTGGGCCCGGGTGAGCGCGGAAGCAACCGCTCAAGCAAAGGATGCTCGGTGGACGCGCGATCAGAGGGGGGAGGGTACGGCCACAGGCCGGACTAACCGACAGGTACCCGGGTACCAGACAGAGAAAAACCGGGGAAATGAGCGGGGAAAATTCAGGCGCGGAGGCAGGAGCGCCCATTTCGTCTATGTCTGTGTGTCTCGCTCCCTCCCACCTGTCCTCGAGGTGACGGGGGACCTCGACAAGGAGAACCGTCGCGTCGGTGGACGCGGCAAGACCTTGGGGCGGGGTTTACGGGATGCGACGGCGGGATCGACGAGCGACCGCGCGAGAAGGGGTTTTTTGCCAGCCTTTCCCCTCCTACCTTCGGCAAGACCGAAGTCACGCGGGAGCTTGATTAGGCTGGCCCGTCGTCCCTCCCGAACGCCGACCGGCCTAGGCCGGTCGGCACCCCGGTTCGGTGGGAGCGGGCCGTGCATCGTGAAGGTCGAGCAGCAGCTTAGTTTTGCATTTCTCGAGAAGTGGATTTATTTTTAAGATCTGTTTTTCTTGATTACAAAATTATTACGTTGTTACTGCTTAGGCGGGGGGACTTTCGCAATTACTGCGGTTGCTTACAGTTTTTTTACTCCCGAGGAACGTCGACACACATTGCAAATAGGTGTGTCGATAGGTGTACATGGTCGAAGATACCCGGGCCCAACGTGCTAATAAGTCCTGAATGGCGAAGTAGAGTGGCCCGAGAGACATTAGTCGGTCCTGTTTGCCGGCACATGTTGTGAACAATTTTAATTTCAATTTCAATTTCAGTTTGTTTCACTGCTGGTATTTTAGCAGTATATTGTAATTGATTAAAGGGAATTGTTAAATGGCTTTGTCACCTCCCTCTACTACACTAGATTGGCGCCCGCCGGCGGCGCAGCGGCGGCGGCCCCGGAGGGGGGTGCGCTCGCAGGCCCGTCGGCATCCCCTCACCTCCCCGTGGTGGGCGCTGGAAACCCCGTAGCCGTGCCAGGCCTGGCACGGTAGGGGGCTTAGAGGGCCGACAGCTCGATCCGTGGGATCAGCAGCCGTCGGGAAAGCCATGTACAGAGGGCTTTTGAAAAAATAATTTCTGTGCACTACCGGCGCCAAGATCTCCCGCTCGGCCCGTCCGATATGTTTTTTCGCGTGCAGATACTCCTAGATACAACCTTAACTTTAGGAGTGGGGCCTGTACTACGGCAGCGTTTGATGGCGAGGAGGGTACGGCCGGATCAACGGTGGGAGGCGGGTGTTGGAGTTGGTAGTGGCCAGCCGGGAAGCAGCGCCAGGAAAGGGCGCTCGCTAGCTGTCGACCGGGCCTGTGCCGGTCGAACCTTGCCGAGGGGTGAGGCAAGACATGGCACAGGCCGGTGGCCAGTCGCAGACGGAGGAGCGGCTATGTGAGGCGGCGGCGATCCTCAAGATTAGCCGCCGCCGGAAAGCCCTGTACATAGGGCTTTTTTGGATACTAAAAACAATGTCCGTACCCGGCGTCGAGCTAGTTGGGGAGCAGCACCAGGGTAGGGCGCTCACTAGCGCGTCGCTACGTCGTCCAGCGTCATCTCCCGGGGGGAGGAGTCAGCTGGGACGGCAAGGAGGACAGCCGCGATGGGAGGAGCGACACGATCTGGCGGCGACGACCGTTTGGGTCGGCGCCGCCGGAAAACCCGGCACGGAGGGTTTTGTTTAATTCCGGGCGCCCGCGGCCCGCCGGATCCGGCTACGGTGACCTGCCCCCCCCCCCCCCTCTTCGACACCCACTACCCCGACAGACTTTCATACTCCTAGGGGTCCTTGAGCGTGGGCCCGGGTGAGCGCGGAGGCCCCCGCTCAAGAAAAGGCTGCTCGGTGGACGCGCGATCAGAGGGGGGAGGGTACGGCCACAAGCCGGAAAACCGACAGGTACCCGGGTACCAGACAGAGAAAAAACCGGGGAAATGAGCGGGGAAAATTCAGGCGCGGAGGCAGGAGCGCTAGTTTTTTCTATGTCTGTGTGTCTCGCTCCCCCCCACCTGTCCTCCAGGTGATGGGGGACCTCGACACGGAGGACCGCCGCGTCGGTGGACGCGGCAAGACCTTGGGGCGGGGTTTACGGGATGCGACGGCGGGATCGACGAGCGACCGCGCGAGGAGGGGTTTTTTGCCAGCCTTTCCCCTCCTACCTTCGGCAAGACCGAAGTCACGCGGGAGCTTGATTAGGCTGGCCCGTCGTCCCTCCCGAACGCCGACCGGCCTAGGCCGGTCGACACCCCGGTTCGGTGGGAGCGGGCCGTGCATCGTGAAGGTCGAGCAGCAGCTTAGTTTTGCATTTCTAGACAAATGGATTTATTTTTAAGATCTGTTTTTCTTGATTACAAAATATTACGCTGTTACTGCTTAGGTGGGGGGACTTTCGCAATTACTGCGGTTGCTTACAGTTATATAACTCCCGAGGAACGTCGACACACATTGCAAATAGGTGTGTCGATAAGAAATGTACATGGTCGAAGAGACCCGGGCCCAACGTGCTAATAAGTCCTGTATGGCGAAGTAGAGTGGCCCGTGAGATAGCACTCGGTCCTGTTTGCCGGGACATGTTGTAAACAATTTCAATTTCAATGTCAATACACTAGATTTATATAGCTCTCCGCCTAGCTAGCTTACGCCTACTTACACCCGCTTACATGTCAGGCATTAAGGCTTTCCAACCGTCGTCAATATTCTTAGCGACGCGGCTTGTCTAGCATGGGGAATAACATTCTGCATTGGAAACCTCGCTTGGCGCGTCATCTGGCTAGTTAGATTACTGGTACGTACCGGAAGGTACAGGTTGTACATTACGTATCATGACCCTCGCAAAATTGGAGTAGCGACGTACCCACGTTGTTCGTCCTTCCGATGGAAAAGCACGAATTGGATTTAGTAACGAGTAAATGTACAATGTCTTGCAATGTATTGTACTCGTCACACTCGTACCCTCCCCCTCTTGACAGATCTTTGAGGCCGCCGAGAGGTAGACCTCCGTGGTCTAAGCTCCTTTACTAAAGCAGTTATTGGGACTCATGAATGCGCGCCGGGTGAGCGTGCATAAAGTCAATGTACGCCTGAGTCTTGGCAAACTTGTGCCATTGGGGCGTCTCCAAGAAATCTTGTAATAATGCCGTTGTTCGGTGCACCTCGTTCAGCCGGTGCCAGACAGGTGGAATGTCGTCATCACTCTAGTGCGTTATGAAGAGCAAATATTTGCCTCGTCGTAAAGGTTACGACTTGATGCACACAACAAAGATGTGAGAGACGTCGAACTCTTCATCGTCTCCTTCAAGAACAATCACAAGGACACCTCGTCGGAGTGGAGCGGTAGAGCAGGGCCGTAGGTTGTTCACATGAAACACAAGATGTAAGCGTATTGTCGTTGGAAGTTTCAATATGTAAATGTGTTTGCCACTTTGCTCCTCCAATGTAAAAGGTCCAAGCTGTCGGTCCCTTAGCTTCTTGTTCGGCTGTCCACGTAAGAAGAGGCTTGATGTAACAACTGACACCTTGTCTCCTATGACGAAGTTTGGGGCTGTCGACGGTTCTGAACGCTCTTGCATCTCATCTCGGTGTAGTAGTAACACAGAGCGTGCTAGCGTGTTAAGATCATGTAACTACTTTAATCGCTTTGACGCATCTTGTGAAAGTGATATAGAAGGTCGCATTATGAAGAGTAGATTAGGAGGCTCCTCAAGAGAGAACCCAAAGTTAGCCTGAAACAAAGTGTGCTCAATTCCGAGTGCACGAGAAGCGTTGTACGCAAATTCCACTTGAGGTAACATGGCTGTCCAATCAGAACCGTCGTAACAACCGGAGCAACGAAGAAGCTACTGAAATGTGATGTTCACACGCTCCGTCAGGCCGTGTCGACAGGAAGACATATTCAGACGCGTTCCAAGGCGTCGCCAAAGTGTCTACCAGAAGCCAGTGACGCGATTTCGGGTCGCGGTCGCTGACCAACACACGGGGTAGTCCATGTAATCGGTAGACTCCGTGTAAAAATAAAGTAGTAGTTTCTTCGGGAGTAATGGTCTTTGTACACGGCATAAAATGGACCATTCGAGTAAAATGATCGACTCTAATCAACACATTGTCAAAGCCATTGCTCTCATGCAAGTGTGTCGACTAGTCAAGACCAACGGTGTGCCACGGTTTGGGCGGAACATGTAATGGGTAAAGAGTCGCAGCCATTTGCGGTTGAATCTTTGCTCGTCGACATACGACGCAGCGCTCACAAAAGTCTTTCACATCTTGTCGAAGTTGTTTCCACCAAAATCTGTCGAGCGCCTTAGCAAGAGTACTAGCAACTCCTATGTGACCAGCTGACAAACTTTTATGTAGCTTTGTGATCAATTTCAGTCGGAGCTCAAAGTTCCGCGGAATACAGAGGCGATCCAGGCGCCAAAAATATCCAGCTCTAGCTTCTATCCGGCTGTCTTTTGTCCACTCACCCTCGTCCTCATAAAGCGAGTCTTGGGAGTACCCCTCGCGAATGAGATTAGCGAACTCAGGGCTCAGTTGCAACGCGTTAAGAGTCATTAAGTTGAACTGCGCGTCTTCAAACAGCAGCTAGGACTTCCGTCGTAATTCTCGATCTCACGGAACCTCGCCATCCCAAAACAATGGAACTGTGGCATGGGGTACGAAGTTTGGACGCAGACTCAACGGATCAGTTTCGTTAAGAGCTCCCTTGCGATATGCAAGTGTCATCGAGCCCACAAACGGTTGCGAATCCCGCAGGTATCTTGCTTGCCGCTTGTCCAACCTGTTGTTCGGTTGCATGAGCAGATGTCGCAGTGTGTCGTGGTCTTTTACGACAAGGAACTTAGAGCACCCTTCAAGATAACACCTCCAATCCTTGACGGCTTCGCATACGGCCAAAGCTTCTAAGTCGTACGCAGAGTAAGTGTTGCCACGCTCACCTGGATTCAGCTTACGCGCCAAGTAAGAGACTGGTTGAAGGCGTCCTCCTTGGTCTTGCAACATGACTGCTGCAATTCCTACTATTGAAGCATTTGTAGCTACGGTGAACGTCGCGTCCGAGCCGACCTCCGGAAGGATCATGCATGGCGTGGAAATGAGCCGTAACTTGAGAGTCTTAAAGGCTTCCAAACATGCACGCCTCAGCGTAACCTTCTCTGGTTGGGACTTCCGCAGTAAGTCCGTCAATGGAGCCGTAAAGTCGCTGAAGTGATCAATAAATCTGGCATAGAAGTTGCAGAATTGCACGAAACTGCGACCCTCCTTCTGCTCTGTAGGCATTGGCAAGTCTGCAACGGCCTCGACTTTCTTTGTCGAAACGGAGTTTTTTACCATCGGACACAGCGGACATAGCATATTCCATCTCCTAAAGTCCGAAGAAGCATTTCTTGAGGCGTGACTTCAAGCCCTCCTCCGTAAAGCGTTGAAGAACAAGCCGTAAGTGCTCTATGTGTTCCTCCAAAGTGCGGCTGTAAATAAAAACGTCGTCGAGGTTTATAGTAACGAACTTCTGCAAAAAGTCGCGAAGGATGTCGTTTATCATCCTCTAAAAGGTAGCCGGTGCATTGCACGGGCCGAACGACATAGCGACCCATTCAATTAAGCCATCAAGCGTTTGAAATGCAGTCTTGTGGACGTAATGATCACGCACTCAAACTTGCCAGAAGCCAAAGGCGAGGTCGTGGTGTGTGTAAAAATTCGCGTCCTTAAGCTCATCAAGGGTGTCGTTCACACGCGAAAGTGGGTAAGCATCCTTACGCGTAACCTCGTTAGGTCCACGGTAGTCAATGCACATACGTGTTGAGCCACCGGCTTTGCTTACAAAAAGAATTGAACTCGAGCTGAACTCACTATAGCTGAGACGGATCAAACCATCTTCCGTGGCGTATTTGAGCTGTCGATTCAGTTCAGCGCGCTCTGTAGGCGACAACATGTTGAGACGCTGGCGTTTCATCGGGCCATTAGTTTCAATGGGATGATCCCACTGTCGACTTACATGCGGCGAGTTCACGGGCTACAATAACTCCGGGAAGTCATCGTAAAGCAACGACCGGAAGTTGTCACGTTGTTCTGCAGTAAGTCCCTCTCCACTATGAAATGCCGTTGGTTTGTCTGCGGCTGGCGTAACTTGAATCACGCAGAATTCCGCATTACGGCCCCTATTGCGGCGCGTCTTGCGCATGAGTTTCTGAACTTCAGTAGACGACATCAATAGACACTCAGGACGTCGCTCTTCAAGATGAGTTTCCATTGACGAGCCATCCATCAGAGTAAAAATGCGGGTAGTTCCAAATAGTAAAGAGGCATGTTCGTCGTCAAGCCACGGTAATCCCATGACCAGATCAGCAGGTGGGTTGATCGGGTATTGTAGGCGGTGCGTGATCGTAAAAAGTACAATCAGCGTCGACTAATCAAAGATGTACATGCCAAGGAGCTGGAGCAACCACCTCTTGCTGGGCAAGATTCTCCAGCGAATGGCGAGTAAAGATATGTGTCCTAGCTGGGAATTCTTGGTAGAGTTTCGAGTGTCGAGTGAGCTCGTTAAACTTCGCCCACTTAGGTAGAACAAATACAGCCATTGTATATGTTGGAGTTGTACGACGACAACTCTCAAAATGAAGTCCAATCTGTTCAGCCAACTCCCAGGGTGGATTAATGAACACCCGTTCTCCTGACAAATCCCTTTCTAGAATCGAGTCACTCGGTGAACAGCGAGGTAAGTCACCGTGCGAGTTGAGACCTTCATCGTTAGCACATCCCTCCAAGGTGAGATCAAAGCGTACGTGCAGAGGCTCGAAAAGAGATTCAACTAGTTTCCAATCAATCGAACGTCTGAGTACATGTTTACGACTATGTCTTTGTTTGCTATGACGACGACGACATGCTACTAAAGTCGCAGGAGTCGCGACTGCAGTCGATGGAGATGTCGGAGAAGCTTCGACGACCTCTGTCGCTAGCAATCTCTCAAGACGACCAGTAGATGTAGCCGGCTGCTCCAGTTCGTCATTAGAATAGCCTTGCCACCATCACTACTTCTTAGAAGGTGCACCCATTGCTGCTTTGCCTTTTCTGCTCCGGGCACTAGAAAAGACGTCCCTTCTTGTGACACTTGAAGCAGACTCCTTCCTCGATATGACGCTTACGCTCCTCTAAAGTCAACGCGTTAGCGATAGCGCTGAAATTAATTCGGCCAGTGTTTGAGACGCTTGTCCGCGACCACCTTGACCTCCTCCACTTCCTCGACCACGTCCAACACTTGTATTGCGCCTCCACATTTTAGAGGCTCCAACTAACGGGTCCTCGTTGGTGCGCTTCTTGGTAGGTTTTCCTCCTCCAAGAGGCGTTGTCGACGGACTAGTTGTTGCATTCACACCTCCTAGATGGGGCGAGTCAGTAACGATGTCGTTGAGGAAGTCTTATAGCTCCACGGGTTTGAGATCGTAGCCCTTGTGTAATCGATGGGACGTGGCTTGGATCTATATGTCAAAGTTAGCCAGTCCATGGATGAAACGAACACATTGAAGGTCGGTTGTTAGCTGTTGGGTGTAGACGACGTAACTCATGTTACCTTGCGTAATACTTAGCAGGGCGTTAATTGCGTCGTGTTGAATGTTGGGGAGCAGGGACGTCTTCCGTAGCTCCTCAACAAGCAGGTCAAAAGTAGATGGAATAGCAGCTTGTTGTTTACGGTTCAACCACCACATGCAGAGGGGTCCAGAAAACTGTGAAGTAACCAATATCACTGCGTCGTAAGAATAAGTAATAATTCCGAGCAAAACGAAACGTTGCGGTTGCGCCTCGAGCCAGTCTTCAAGTTCACGAGGCTCACGACCATACTGAAACTTCGAGTTAATCGCAGCCTTGCGCTGAGTCTTAGTAAGGGTAACGGGTAGACCAGCAAAGTTGGTTGTCGGAACTGGAGCTCCCATGCGTAAGTCAGTCGGAGTCTCTCCACATAACTTATTGATGTAGCCACGGATAAGCGTGCATACATGACCAGAGTCGACAGACGTAAACCGAGGGTACATCAAGAATTAACGTACCATCATAGCAAAGGACTTGGTGTGCCATCATAGCAAAGGACTTGGTGTGTATAAAGAGCACGACGAAAAAATCTCCCATTGAGTCACGTACCCAAAGTGAAGTAACTCATGTTTACGCTTCATAGCTGGAAGTAAACCATCTTTAGCCGGCGAAAGTGAAAGACCACCAATATCTATTGTCTCCGGTACGACGTAAGAACCATCATGATTAATATTCGACTTGGCAATGATAGCCCCCTAGAGCTGAGCAGGTGTGTGTAAATGAGCCGTCACATTGAGAACTATAACATAAGCCGAAAGTACGTAAACGAGTTGTTGCCCATCAAGAAGTGCGACGCGAACCGGTGCGTCTTTCAACATGGTTAAGTCATCAAGATTCAAGACAAGGCCAGTTTCCTCATGTAACTCACGAACAAAAGCATCAACATGCTCTCGTTAGACGAAAACGAACCAATTGGGAACCAAGTTTTACATGAACTAGGCTCACGTCGTAACACGAGCTTAATGTCGGCAAGCTTAGGTCCACCAACATGAAGTACGACCACCACATATCGACCAAGTCCAACACATGCCACTTCGAATCAATCAAGCAACGTCGAGCAAATCAGGCGACAACGAAAAGCGTGCATCGACCAAGAGATCCGAAACCAATGTGGCGGTTAGCCTTTAGAAAGCTAAATGTAGAGACAAATATATTATATTTCGTTTTGTCGCCGCTCAATTGCTAGGTGGAAGTGCAGATGGAGAGAAATGAAACGATGTCTCACTGCAAGTACTCTAGTATATTGTAATTGAACAAAGGGAATCGTTAAATGGCTTTGTCACCTCCCTCTATTGCACTAGGAATATATAGCTTTTCGCCTAGCTAGCTTACGTCTACTTAAACTCGCTACGTGTCAGGCGTTAGGGCTTTCCAACCGTCGTCAACAGTCTAGCGACGCGGTTCGGCTAGCATGGGGAATCACATTCGGCATTGGAAACCTCGCTTGGCGCATCATCTAGCTAGTTAGATTACATGTGCGTACTTGTACGTACCGGGAGGTACAGGTTGTGCATTACGTATCATGACCCTCGCTAAATTGTAGTAGCGGCGTACCCACGTTGTACGTCCTCCCGATGGAAAAGCACAAATCGGATTTAGTAACGAGTACATGTACAATGTCATGCAATGTACTGTTGCAGGACTATACTCGTCACATACGACCAAGATTTCGACTCCCTCGAGACAAGCTAGGACGACGGCAAGACCTCGGCTACCTTGAGGGGGGTGTTAGTAATAGCATCCCATTGCCTAGTGCTTATGTACAAGGCAGCCATATGTTCCCTTAGTATTTAGTGTATGCTATTAGCGGTACTCTATTTCCTTGTTTGTGGCGGTCGGCCGGCCCTGCCGGTGCCTTCGCCGGCCGCCATCTCTCTCCCTTCACTCCTCTAGTCACCTCAATTGACCTCCTTGTGGGGCCGGCGCGACCATACGTGCAACCATCTGGGTCTATCTCCAACTCATGCCAAGCGGTGAAAATGGGGAATGGGGGGAAGATTCTTCGGACGCGCGAGTGCAATACGCTGACGAGTAGGCTGACACCCTACACGACTACGAGAGTCGTAGCTACTTGGCCGAGCCGGAAAGCGAGTGTTGGCGGAGAGTGATTGAGCTCTTGCTAGTTATAGCTTTCGAGGCTAGGCCTAGCTAGATTTTACCGTTGGTGAAGGTTGTTATGGGGCTGGTCGCGCTACTCTTCCAAGATCCAACACAATGTAGTTGCGCGCGGATATGTGACGCGCCGCTGAACACAAAAAAACACTAACCGCAAGGGGAACGTCCCGCACACATGGCAATAAGTTTTGCAAAACTCTATACTTACTATACCTTCCTACCTTATCAATGCACGTGCGAAGGGTACCTTTTTCATGTCTTTGTGTGTTTGGCCCTTGATGCAATTGAAATTGTTTACAACAATACCGAGTTTACGGGTTCTTGCTCTCGGCGCTCCCTTTATCTCCGCCCTAGGGGACTTCCGAGTAGGGTTTACACCGTGAACCATTGATCCCAACCTCTCCATTTGCAGTAACAACACCTTCAAAATATACCCGTAAACAATTTTGAACTTACTTCTATAATTTTTTTCCTGCATACAAGTATGAAATACAAGATTTCGCTAGCTATTCCCCACGATTCGCGGCATGCTCTAGCCGATGCGAGGGCGATGATCAGCCGAGCTCGTCAACCTAGGCTTACCGAGTCGGACCTACTTGACCTCTGCTCCTTTGCGACTCCGGTCGTGCCGGAGCCGAAGGGAAAAGGCATGCGAAACCCCCCCTCGCTTATGTCGTCGACGGTCCCGTCTCAACCCACGCACACCCTCGCCCGAGATAATCGATGCTCCTCTCGTCGTAGCTGGCCTCCTAGCTTAGGCTTCCCTCCTCGAGGGGTTGAGGAGAAGAGAAGGCCATGACCTTTGACGGTGTCCGGTTGGCGCTCCTGCCTCCGTGCCATAGTTTTCTCATGTTTCCTGTCCTTCGCGGACTGACTTCCAACACCTATGTGATCATGATGTGTCCGTTCGTACCCTCCCCCGTTTGGTTACGTTTTAAGGGGCCGCATGTACGAGCAATGGGATGTTGCGATAACCCTAGGCACACTGCCTAAGGGAGCATGTCGATAACTAGGTACCGACTAGGGGAGGGTTAGGTTGAGCACGCGGATCGAGCCGCTGCTCCGCGAAAGATGCGGGGTACGGAAAAAAATACTCGACACTCTCCGTACCGGGTTTTCCGGCGGCGGTCGATCATGAGGACCTCCATAGTCAGACCGTGTCGCTCCTCCGGTTGCGACCCTCCTCCGGCATGCGTGGCTTCTCGCCTCGCCCCTAGGGGAGACTCGAGATTCACATGGCTTGTCGACTGTCAGCGAACGCCTTGCCATGGCGTTGATTCCGGGCTGTCCGCGATCATCTCCAACGCCCGCCGGCGCCAACTCATATCCGCCCGTACCCTCCTCGCCGCGAAAAACCATTGAGATGTATGTCCCGCCCGTGGACATGAGAGTATTCGAGGAGTATCCAACCACGAAAAGAAGTATCGGACTAGCCGAACGGGGGATTTGACGCCGGTATAAAGATAATATTTTAAAAAGCCCTCCGTAAAACTACTAGTCCGCGGATCGCAGCCGCCGGATTTCTCGGCTTGCTACATCAATTTCGTCAGATTGTGTGGCAAGACGGTAGGGAACTACCCGTGGCTAGATAATGTACTCTAGACCGGTAAAGTAACGAGGGTATCGAAACAGTACGGGAAAGGGGATGCACGCCCGTAGCCCCGTCGGCGCACTGTATATTACAAACCGTAGAGATACAGCTACGCCCGATAATGGCGGCTACATGCAAAAAACCGTGTAAGGTGGCCTATGTCCCCGTTACATGCGGAAGGCGTCGATAGCCGGTCGAGGCACGCTAGGCTGTAACGGCAACGCAACCACTCATGCCTTTTGCATGAGTGGACGTCAAAGCAAAGAGTAACCCCTGCACTTACCCACTAGCCTAGGTACGAGAACCGACTACCTAAAGCCTCCCATCGGGGGAATAACATGGCACTAGTAGCAAGGTTCCATCAAATTAGATGCTAGGGGCTTCATTCTTCAGAGATCGTCATTCTTCAAGGGGCGAACTTGCAATCTCCCCCGGGTCGGGGGGGGCGGGGGGTGATTAGAGTACCGACTCCGAATTGAGGACGTACGCTGCGGTCGCTACCACTACACTCGTCCGGCGCCCGCCGGCGCCGCAGCGGCGGCGGCCCCGGAGGGGGGTGCGCTCGCAGGCCCGTCGGCATCCCCTCACCTCCCCGTGGTGGGCGCTGGAAACCCCGTAGCCGTGCCATGCTTGGCACGGTAGGGGGCTAAGTGGGCCGACAGCTCAATCCCCAGGATCCGCAGCTGTCGGGCAAGCCCTTTACATAGGGCTTTTGAAAAAATAATTTCTGCGCGATACCGGCACCAAGATCTCCCGCTCGCCCCGTCCGATATGTTTTTTCACATACATATACTCATGAATACAATCTTACTTTGAGGGGTGGGGCCTGTACTACGGCAGCGTTTGATGGCGAGGAGGGTACGGCCGGATCAACGGTGGGAGGCGGGTGTTGGCGCTGGTGGTGGCCAGCCGGGAAGCAACGCCAGGAAAGGGCGCTCGCTAGCCGTCGACCAGACTTGTGCCAATCGAACCTTGCCGAGGGGTGAGGCAAGACATGGCACAGGCCGGTGGCCAGTCGCAGACGGAGGAGCGGCTATGTGAGGCGGCGGCGATCCTCAAGATCAGCCGCCGCCGGAAAGCCATGTACATAGGGCTTTTTTGGATACTAAAATAATGTCCGTACCCGGCGTCGAGCTAGTTGGGGAGCAGCACCAGGGTAGGGCGCTCACTAGCGCGTCGCTACGTCGTCCAGCGTCATCTCCCGGGGGGAGGAGTCAGCTGGGACGGCAAGGAGGACATCCGCGATGGGAGGAGCGACACGATCTGGCGGCGACGACCGTTTGGGTCGGCGCCGCCGGAAAACCCGGCACGGAGGGTTTTGTTTAATTCCGGGCGCCCGCGGCCCGCCGGATCCGGCTACGGTGACCCGCCCCCCCCCCTCTTCGACACCCACTACCCCGACAGACTTTCATACTCCTAGGGGTCCTTGAGCGTGGGCCCGGGTGAGCGCGGAGGCCCCCGCTCAAGAAAAGGCTGCTCGGTGGACGCGCGATCAGAGGGGGGAGGGTACGGCCACAAGCCGGAAAACCGACAGGTACCCGGGTACCAGACAGAGAAAAAACCGGGGAAATGAGCGGGGAAAATTCAGGCGCGGAGGCAGGAGCGCTAGTTTTTTCTCTGTCTGTGTGTCTCGCTCCCCCCCACCTGTCCTCGAGGTGACGGGGGACCTCGACAAGGAGAACCGTCGCGTCGGTGGACGCGGCAAGACCTTGGGGCGGGGTTTACGGGATGCGACGGCGGGATCGACGAGCGACCGCGCGAGAAGGGGTTTTTTGCCAGCCTTTCCCCTCCTACCTTCGGCAAGACCGAAGTCACGCGGGAGCTTGATTAGGCTGGCCCGTCGTCCCTCCCGAACGCCGACCGGCCTAGGCCGGTCGGCACCCCGGTTCGGTGGGAGCGGGCCGTGCATCGTGAAGGTCGAGCAGCAGCTTAGTTTTGCATTTCTCGAGAAGTGGATTTATTTTTAAGATCTGTTTTTCTTGATTACAAAATTATTACGTTGTTACTGCTTAGGCGGGGGGACTGTGGCAATTACTGCGGTTGCTTACAGTTTTTTTACTCCCGAGGAACGTCGACACACATTGCAAATAGGTGTGTCGATAGGTGTACATGGTCGAAGATACCCGGGCCCAACGTGCTAATAAGTCCTGAATGGCGAAGCAGAGTGGCCCGAGAGACATTAGTCGGTCCAGTTTGCCGGCAAATGTTGTAAACAATTTCAATTTTAATTTACACTCGTCCCATAAAGTCCGTTACTAGTGAAATAGGGCCTTTCGCGTAGGGCGGGTGTTTATCACCTAGGGTTTCTAGGGTTTAACTGTACTTGAGATCGTTGAAATGGCGGACCCAAACTTGCGTTGACGGTGAAGTAAAGGGATAAGCGGGGCACAAATGGGGCCCGTCACGGCTACGAATTGACGTATTAGGGTTTGCGGGTCAACCCCGATTTCGGGGCATACCCTGATTCGGGCGCCCCGGAATTCGGATTTTCCACACTTTGGCTCGTGAGTACTCCCGAAATCGGCGACACAAAACGCGTTTTTCATGATCCCAGCATGTTGTCCGCAAACACGGGAGTAGCACGTGGGTGTGATGGCATGTGCCGTTTAGATGCTTGACGTGGGTGGGATAATAGGGGCCAGAAACCCACGGCTTGGGAGGCTTAAAAAAGCCGAACCTTGCCGTACGGTGTCAGATTCGAGCAAACTAAGTTGCAAATGGAAGCCCTTCCCCCAACTTAATATATGTTTTCAACTTGATTTATGCCTACCGGCCGGTTTTCGCGTCAAATCCGCCGTCCGATGCCATCCAGGCTTTGAGGTGCTACTTTGGTTAGGCTAAGTTGGCAACCTTAGACTAATAGTAGAACCTAATCTCTGGATCTAATTATACATCAGCGTAGAGAGATCATTAATAAGATTGTCTTAGGAACAGGATTTCTTACAATCTGGGTGTGGCGTAAATCTGATCTGTACCGGTCTCTCCCGCTCTACCAGTAAGTCCCCGTCTTAAATATCCACACCTGAGGTGTTCTAGAAACAGCCTTAGAACCTGTAGCTTGTGCTGTCTGCTAACTAAATCAAACTATTACTAGTGATACCGATTATCTGAGATTATCTCTACCGTCTATCTAGCCTTATCGCACAAGCTCATACAACTATCTACAGACGAACTATCAAGAAGAGATACTGCTAGTAACTCTGTACTGTCGAGGGAAAATACGGCGATACAGTTGTACTGCCGTGATGACAATAAAAGAGTCACTGAATATCGCTAAGATACAGGTACCATTTAGAGGAAATAAATAATGTCAGATACTAGCATTTAGCTAAATGGGCTAGGATATGACACTCTCCCCTCCTTAAGCACCAGCGTCCTCGCTGTGCAGTACTCAGGGTCTTGGTTTCTTGGGGGTTCTTGCAGGCCAGCGATTGCGAAATCTGACAAAGTCAGGGGTGCCAGAAAATTCTCGATAAACATCCGTTCGAAGGAATTCGGAAAAGATGCTTAAGTGGTTGACTCCTCGCATGGGTTCCCAAGTGTCCTCGCTAGGTACGTTGAACGGTGCTGCCCAGCGGACCTTAAACAAAAGTCCCGTGCCATTGGAGTTAAAAGCCACGTCGAGTATTTGGTCGACTTCAAATCGCTTCGCATCGTGCACAATCGGAATTGGCTGCGCACTGTTGGCCTGTTCTGCTTCTGAATTCCATTTTTCCAGTAGACTGGCGTGTACACCATCGTGAATCCGTACTCCAGGGGGTAGCTTAAGCCGAAATGCAACCGGGGAAACTTCCTCCGTAATGAGAAACGGTCCAATGTAGCGGTCGCGTAGTTTAGAACATGGCTGTTGTACAAACCGTAGATTTGTCGCCTTGAGCTTAACTTTGTCGCCAATTGTAAAAGGTAATGGTAACCGGTGCCGATTTGAAGCATCTTGCATGTGTGCATGGGCTCCTTTGACGCAGTCGTGGGCAAATCTGTGCATCTCGACCAGAATATTTACTTGCTCCGGTAAAGTACGGCTAGGCTCGTTATCTTCAAATGTAGCCGTCGTTGGAGATGTCGGCTCGAATCCGAGCGTCGCCTTAAATGGCGACATAGTCGTTGACGTAGAAACCGCTGCGTTGATCGCGAACTCCACGTTGGTAAGGTGTTGAACCCAGTCGTCGTGCAAGGGGTGCACATAGCATCGTATGACTTGCTCCCATGTCTGGTTTACTCGTTCAGTTTGGCCATATGTCTAGGGATGATAGCTCGTATAAATATTTAGCTTGGTGCCAACAGCCCTAAATAGGGTTTGCCAGAAGTCGCTCATAAACCGGGGATCTCGATCGGATATTAATTTCCGTGGTAAGCCAAAATGCCGAAAAACAGCGCGGTGCATAACTTTTGCTAATTGTTCCGTTGTAATCGTTTTTGTAATTGGCTCGACAATCGTCCGTTTCGTAAGCATACAGACGAATACCACCACAACATCATACCCATCGCACTCAGGAAGGTCCGTAATCAGGTCAAGCGATACATGCTCAAAGGGCCTGGTCGGTACCTCATGCGATTGAAGGAGTCCATAAGGCTTGTGTCGCGCTGCCTTGTTGCGTTGACAGGTAACACAGCTCCGTACATAGTGTTGTACTGTCCGCTTCATGTTAGGCCACCAAAACGTCCGGGTTACTGCTGCCAATAGTCGAATAATACCAGGATGTCCCGCGGTCGGTGCGTCGTGTAGTTTGTACAGTACTCTTGATCGCAATGTAGAGACGTTCGGCACATACAGTCTTGTCCCGTAGGCGTACAAGAGTCCATTAGATTGACGTACCAGCCAGGTAGGCAGAGACATCCGGGTAAGCAGATATTTATCCGAGTCATAAGCGTCTTTGATTTCCGCATGAAGTCCAGAGTCAGGGTGTAACCGGGATTCCATGGAAAAAAACTGCGCGTGTAACTCGCATTCTGCTTCGTCGTTGGTCCAATCGCGTAACAATTGCAGCTTCTGTAATGAGTCCTTCAGGTCAGGTCGGCGAGACAGAGCGTCTGCATGGTTGACTGCTCCCTTCTTGTATACGATGTCCATTTGTCGCTGGTAAGGTGCTAAAACTTGAAGCCATCGCACCTGTCGAGTGGACAAATCGCGATGCCGAAAGAAGTGTCGCAACGTGTCATGGTCCGTAATTATTGTAAATCCCGCCTCGCCATCTAAGTAGCAACGGAACTTCAGTAGAGCGTCGCGAACTGCCAGTAGCTCTTGTTCGTGGACAAGGTAGTGTACCTCATGCTTGTTCATCTTTCGAGCATGGTACGCAACGGTTGTAATCCAATACCTTGGTCTTGTAACAACACAGCTCCTACTGCAAATCCAGAAGCATCTGTGTACAGTGTGTACCTTGCATTAGGAGAAGTGTCAAGAATTACCAGGACTGGTGCACGTACCATCGCGCCTTTGATTTGCTCGAATGCTGACTCGGCTTGAGGAGTCCAGCGAAATTCCGGTGTCTTCTTGGTCAGGTCCGTTAATGGGGTTGCTAGGGTTGCGCATTGGTTGATAAACCTCCGGTAATATCCAGCAAGTCCCAGAAATCCACGTACTTCAGTCACAGATTTCGGTCGGGGCCAATTATGTACTGCCTCCACCTTGTCGGGGTCCATTCGGATATGTCCAGCTTCCACCACATGCCCAAGGAAATTGACGCTCGATCGCCCGAAGTAACACTGTTTGATATGCAACTGGTGTCGCTGCAGCTCTCGTAACACGAGTCGAATATGCTCGAGGTGTTCGTCGGCCGTCTTACTGTAGATCAGCACGTCGTCCAAATATACCACGCAGAACTTGCCAAGATACGGGGCCAAAACTCGATTCATCATCGCTTGGAATCCAACTGGGGCGTTACAAAGTCCAAAGGGTAGAACGTAGTACTCGAATAATCCGTAATGAGTTCGGAATGTTGTCTTATGTATGTCGCGCTCCTTGACTCGAACTTGATGATAGCCTTTATACAGGTCCATCGTGCTGAAATAATGAGCCCCATATAGCGAGTCGAGTAATTCATCAATCCGGGGTAACGGTGTTCGGTCTTTCCTCGTAAGGTCATTGAGTTTCCGATAGTCTACGCACATGCGCATGGTACCATCCTTCTTGCGTACAAATAAAATCGGGGCACCGTACGGAGATTTAGACGGACGAATCTAGCCTTTTGCGAGTAAGTCTTGTAAATGTACCTGAACCTCCCGGAGTTTTGCTGGTGACATACGGTACGTTCGCTCCTTAGGTGGTTCATCGCACTCCAAATTAATTTCAAAGTCGCACTCGCGAGTTGGCGGTAGACCGTCAGGCTCCTTGATGATGTCCGTAAACTCATTCAGGGAATCTCGTAACGAAGTCTTCCACTCAGATTGTTGATTAGTATTGATGTCGTCGACCGCGTCTTGTACTTCTCGTAGTCCAATCACGAAGAGGTCTGCTGGTTGTTGCCTAAGCAGCTTTGCCATCGCATCCGCCTCCAAGTGATGTACTGCCACAGGTACGGTGTACTCGTCGCCATACACCATAGCTTCGCTAGTTTTTCGGTCGCGAATCGTTTTAGTAGACCAATCTATATCCGGGTTGACGGCTTGTAACCAAGGTTGACCGAGGATGATGTCGAATCTAACCAGTTCTGTCATAATTGCGTCCAGACGTAGATCCATGGTCCCTACTGTGAGCACTTCATTCCGTAGTCGCTGGCGAGTCGTAGTTGTACTCCCATCTGCCAATTCTATCCGGTATTTTTCTCCAGTAACCGTCGGAATGTGATGCTCCCGTACCCACTCAGCCTTGCAAAAAATTTCCGAAGCGCCAGAGTCAACCAAAATACGGCATCGATGTCCGCGGAAGGTGCCTCCCAACACAAACAGACTTGTTCCAGATTGGGTTGTGGATACATGCAGCGTCGCAGGAACACTGTCTTGTAGTCGGACGTTCTTGTTCATCCACCTGTCGATCGGTTTCCCAAAAGTCTCGTAACGAAGAGGGAACTGCTGATCTCCACGGACTAGATAACCCGTACGCCGTGCCGAAATTAATTCCTTCCAGGTAGCCCATACTGCCTGAGAAGTTGACGTAGCGTCCGGTATCGATCCGGGTCGAACGCGAGCGATATACACGTAGCGCTTATTCTGTCCGGAAGATTCCGTCCCTAAAAGGCGTAAATTTGTTTCGTTCACTTTAAATCCAGTCGTCTCCGTAAGAGCTCGCACTGCTGTGCATTCCGGGGTCGCGTCTTCAATCTCATGTTTGCCACTAGGAAACCAGACCATGCCAGTGTCCTCTTTCGCTAGTAACACTCGTCGGCCATCGGTAACAAGAGTCGTCGAGTGAGTCCAGTAGGTCTTCGGGGGATTCTGTAGGTTCTGAGGCAGAAATCGAACTCGATCGGTGTCGTCGGCGTAGACTTGCGTCGTCCATCTTGTCGGTCCAACATCTTGCCTTCTTCCTTCTATTCCGTCATTCGTAGGGCAGGGAAACACATGTTCTTTCGCCGCCAGCTCGTCGACAAGTCGGAAATATCGCAGCAGCTTGAGCCATGGTTTTGCCCTCCATTTTGGAACCACTATAACCGCTCTCAGATGGGGATGAAGCAGTTCACTCCGCAAATAATGGCCCAAAAAATCTTCTAATTCATTAAATGGCGCATTTACCCAAACTCTCCGGTACTTATGTAAATCTCTCTCCTGAAATGGGCGCGCCGGACAGCAAAAATCCTCCGCCACTTGAGAATTGAGGCCGTCATTGTCGCTAGCTCCATCTAAGTCGAAAGGTCCGTAGGTCTGAGAGTACTTCAGGAAATACTCCCTATTCATCATCCAGACGCTAAAGTCCTTGCTCCTAAAGACTGGCCTCAATGTCGTTTGAGGTAACGGGTTTCGTACTTCTTTTGTTCTGGTCTCTTCTTGAGTCGTTGTAGGAGACGAAACCTCATCATGCAGCTTGCCGCGAGCTGCCGACTCAGGTCTCACTTTCCCGGCCGAGATTTCCTCGTTCTGTCGTTCTTCTTGTTCTTTCTGTCTAGGCAGTCGATAGCGATGTGTCCCTTCTTGTGGCAAATGAAGCACTTGCCCTCCTTCTTAAATCCGTCGACCTTCTCTTGAGTGAGGCGTCTAATCTCGTACAACTCCCGCGGCTTTTCTTCGATCGCGCCATGCGAATCTTCCTCCGACTCACTGTCGATCTCCTCCGCTGCCTCTGAAAAGTCGCTGTCTTCTTCGATGGCGTTCAGTCGGCCTGTCGAACGTTGGGTCGTCTCAATCTTGGTCTCCGCTGCCTCCGCTCGCAGAGCTGCTTGAATCGCCTCGTGTAGGGTCTTAGGGTTTTTCAGGGCAACCTCCTTATGAATCGAGGGTCTCAAACCGCGCTGGAAGTCATGTACGTTATCTTCTTCATGACGGTGAGGAAGCTCCAATAATTGTTCTCGAAAATAGTTTTCATACTTCAAGACCGTGGTTTTTTGTCGCGCTTTGTCCAAATTCAATCTCGCTTAATCCGCCGGTGTTCTTCCGCAGAATTCCTGAATTAAGGATTTCTCCATCTCAGAAACTCCGGAAAATCCTCCACCGACTTCATCTCTAGTCTGCGCAACTTGGGAGTACCACCACTTCGATAGTGGGCCTTCCAGAAAGCCAGATACCCTGTACACTCCTCTTTGCTCTTCTGGGTTAACGCTGTGATACCGTAGATACCCTCGTGCATGTCGGAACCAGTTCCTCAGCTCGTCGATGTTAGTCGTAGCGATGCTCTTGATCTTGGCTGGTTTGACATCGTTCGGCATCATGCTTGGCATCTCTCGCGTCCTCTCCGATCTCAATTGTTCTCCTCGAAGAAAATTCTCCGTTTCTCGGCTTCTTTTCACTCGTCCTTCAAAATGTCTTAAACCGTTGTCGACGTGGTCACGCAGTTGAGATAGCTCAATCGAAAAAGTGTCAACTCGGTTACTTAGTCGTTGTAGCATCTCGGTGACGTGTACCGACATAGGCTCCATCGTGGGACTCGATCCTTCTCGCACTGCCTGTCTTCCACCATCTGTCGACGTCGGCTGTGTCGGCCCAAAAGGCGCCCCCTCTGGTCGACCATCAACTTCCTCTGGTAGTCTCTCTCCTGCTCGATCAGACATCTTCGTCTCGTCTAGCTGTTCTGAAGCTCCGAAACCACGTGTGAGGTGCTACTTTGGTTAGGCTAAGTTGGCAACCTTAGACTAATAGTAGAACCTAATCTCTGGATCTAATTATACAGCGTAGAGAGAATTAATAAGATTGTCTTAGGAACATGGTTTCTTACAATCTGGGTGTGGCGTAAATCTGATCTGTACCGGTCTCTCCCGCTCTACCTGTAAGTCCCCGTCTTAAATATCCACACCTGAGGTGTTCTAGAAACATCCTTAGAACCAGTAGCTTGTGCTCTCTGCTAACTAAACCAAACTATTACTAGTGATACAAATTATCACTACCGTCTATCTAACCTTATCGCACAAGCTCATACAACTATCTAGAGACGAACTATCTAGAAGAGATAGTAACTCTGTAATGTCGAGGGAAAATACGGCGATACAGTTGTACTGCCGTGATGACAATAAAAGAGTCACTGAATATCGCTAAGATACAGGTACCATTTAGAGGAAATAAAGCTGAGGTTTAGAAAACGAAGTCGACTTTCGACTTTTGGGCGGAACCGTTATCGTTCGCGTAGCGATGTGCTGACGTCGGTCTGTTGGCGTGCATTACGTAAACCCAGGTTTAGAAAATGAAGTCGAAGTTTCATGGACACAGCCAGTACGAGTACCGGTATCCGTATCTGTACCGTACCAGTACCCGTACGAGTATATGTAGGAGTATCCAGCGCATCACCACCCGCGCGCGCACCGCTGCAACTCACAACTTCGACCCCACCCACAAACGCAAACTTCTACTTCTCGTTGTCGTAGCTGCCATGGCTATGACACTTGCAGCGGCAGCCGTTGCGTCGCGCAAGGCGAGGCAGCACGCTGAGAACATAGCAGAGCCGCGTGGCCGGAAGCGTACATTGCAGAGAACATTGCAGGATCGGCGTGAGTGGCATGCTTGTTGACCGAGCCCGCGCCGTATTCGGCCGCGGGAAACAAGCCAGATCCCTCGGGGCGCTCGGTGTTCTGGCCAGAGTCCGTGCCAGACACGGCCTGGCTAGGTGTGGACGGGATGGCGGCGCGGGGTGGGCCGGACGGAAAGAGGGCGGCCGCCCGCTGCTCGGCTGACATCGAGCTGAGCAGTGCCAGAAGCTCTTGCGGAGGAGGCGCGGCTTGCGGATGTAGTCGCCTACTGGTGTTCGGGCCGCGCCATGGCATGGCGGACGCGCCTCGGGCGGTGCGGGTGGCCATGCTACTGGTCGCGCGCGCACACATGTCGTAATGTACAGTAACGACTTCGTTTTCGACTTTTTTTCGGACTTCGAAACGAAAACAAAGTCGCCCGACTTTATTTTCATTTTGGGCTTGGAACAAAGTCCGAAACAAAGTCCGTGGTACGTTTTGGGGGTTGCGTCAACCTGACTTTGTTTTCTAAACCCCGTACGAGGGCGAATCGACTTTTTAAATGTACGGGTTATCGGAAACAAAAAGTCGACTTCGTTTTCTAAACCTCAGCTTAAATAATGTCAGATACTAGCACTTAGCTAAATGGTTAGGATATGACACAGGCCCTCGTAGAGCCAACTAAAGTTTTTAATGTTTCAAATTATGCCACATTCGCGCGGGGCTAGCAACCCTTGGACATGTGGTACCCGCACACCCGCTCCGCCAATACGCTCAACTATAAGCGCTCTACATTTCGTCTATTCACGGCGTTGTCCATTTCATGCCCCATGATGGCCTGGTGCCGTGCCATTTGCCGCATGCCAAACCAAGGCCCGTGCTAGGGTACTTTGAAAGCTCCCCGCCATATTTCACGCCCGGCGATGCGCAAGCTTGAAAGGCAAGCGATCCGCGCGCTAGGGTGCTTACACTCCTAGTCAGCCGTCCCTCAAGCCCAATAGGTCCCTAGCCCGTGCTCCTTGGTTGTATTTCGGGCACTCGGCAAGAAAACCTAGTGCCCACGATATGCCATTCTCGGTGTTGCCGCTTTGTAGGCGGCCGGGCGCAACACACTCGGCGGATACTCGTGCAATTGTGCAAACACGATGAGAGCCCCATGTCGAGTAGTCTCCCGGCTTGTCGCGACACTACGTGTACCGAACTACGCATAGAGGCGTGCATAACCTTCACATGCACGAATTTCGGCCTGCAAAATATGGGCCGCAAATCCAACGTGTGTGCCAACAATAATCGGAGCGCGCCGATAGAGGTGCTCACGTCAGTGAACAACGCGCCGTGGTGTGCTGTTCGAAAGTCATTACTCTACCCCCAAATCGAATTGCATGGCCATCGCGGTTGTGCGTGGCGGGTAATTAAATGCGTGCCGGTAGTAACGGACTTTATGGGAAGAGTGTATATACCTCATAGCGACCACAAGCGGATGACACTACATTTCATCCGATGTGCCAAGAAAACCGGAGTTTCCTCGTTTACGTACCGTATCGAGGAAACCCTCGTGTTTTCACCCCGACTAGCCCCAACCATGGCACGGCTATAGGGCTACCAGCGCCCACCACGAAGAGGTGGGAGTGAGAGCCGACGGGCCTCCAAGTACACCCCAATCCGGGGCGGCCGCCGCTGCGCCGCCGGCGGGTGCCCCTTGATGCAATTCCATTAGCTCACCAATGGCGTGGGTATTGGTATTTAGGTGTACTATCAAGCAAAAACTGCACATGTAAATTGTGCCGCGAAAGCGAAAATATATATATGTACCCGAGGGCAAGTTTTGCCAAAGATGTTAGCTTGCTTACAATTTGGCCAAAAGACCACCACAAGCTTGGCATGGGGGAAGATTAGCGCTAATTATGGGTTGGGTGGGTGGGTTGCGCGAGCCAGATGGGCGAGCGCAAAGCAGAGAGTGCCAGTGCTCGGGGGTTGCACCGGCTTAAGGGGCTGCCGTTAGCTAGTGCTCCTGGGGGCAGGGCATGGGGCGTTGCGCTAGGCGTTTCCTCAGTTCTCGAGGGTTACCTCGAGGACTGGGTGAGACGCGCCGCTTTTACAGTAACGCTTTACCGTTCAGTTTTGCGTTCTGTCACATATGTAAGTAAGTTTTGCAAACCTCTAGATTTAAAACAATCTGACTATTTACCCGAGGGCACGTTTTGCCTGTATCGAAAAAAACCGGAGGTTTTGCGCAGCCTAGTCTTAATGAAGCGCTTTGGCCGAAGTACTGCCACGCCGCTTGAGATGGGGTCATGGTGGGGTCGATGTATTTCCCTTATGTGACAGAACTATTTTTGGCCCAACCACCCATGTATTTGACGACGTGGAGTGGGGTCCCGATGCAGCTAGCGGCGGAGGCGGCACCTTTACGTAGGCTGTGCGATGTCCATTTGAAACCACTCGGAGGTGCGGCGCCGACGGCGTCGCAGGCGTCGAGGAGACACGCGGAGAGTGTCGCAGCCGCTTGCCAATCGCCGGAGTTTTCGTAAGGTACGAAGCTCCATAGTGCGGCTGGGGGGGGGGGGGGGGGGGGGGGGGGGGGGGGCTGTTGAGGAATTTCTTGCAATAGGCGGTCCGCTGTGTGCAATAGTACTCTAGTAGGTCTGCCACAACTGGATTGGCAGTAGTCGGGATAGCGAGGATAGGTTTGTCGGCTGCGCTGCGCCTCTGATCGCCCTTAGCTTTTCGGATGAACAGCCAAATTTTCTGGGATGGTCGGTCGACTACGAGGTCTTGTGTTAACACCTTACTCTTGTTTCGGCTCTGCAAAAAAACGCATAGTTTGTGCAGACTCCCAGTAGCGCGCGAAATTGCGCGATGAGGTGCCGTGAAATAGGTGTCCACTGGAGGTGTTTACGGAGGTTGGCGGCGGCGGTGAGTAGCGAGAGTGCTAGAGGGGCTGGTAACGGGAGGCGCGAGTCCGGTGCTTGTAGACGCTGTTGCTGCATCTCGAGCCCGCGTCGAGCGTCGGCAAGGAGTTCCCCGACCGCGATCGGTTGTTGTTGGTGGTCGCGGAAAAACTTGTTGATGGCGACACAGAATACGGACAAACACAGTACATGGTCGAATGGGCCCCGGAACACCTCACGGAATGGGATATACAACTCCAACTTGACGACGGCTTCCGCCTCATCTCTTTCACCCCCACTTCGGTATGCCTTCCCACCCCCAACCCCGCCGATTGCTCCATATGCCACAACCCTCTACACACAGAACCCACCTCCACCTGCTGCACATGCTCGCACTTTGCCGTCCATGCCCAATGCCGCCCCGCCCTAGGTCCCGCCACATGGCAGTGCGACTGGTGCGCTCGCGGCAAGCAACACGACCTCACCCGCCTCCACGAAGTCCAGTGGGCGCCATGCCTACAACTACACGACACCATCAGTGAGACCCCCTCCGGCCCCACCGCCCTCACCGCATTTAACTCCGGCTTTGTCCCCTCCACCACACCCATTCTGCCAGAACCCGGACTCCCTCCATGGACACACCCCCTAATCACATTCAACCACGACCCCATCAACCCCGACCTCGACATGCTCCCTACCGGTAAATTCGCCATCCACGCACACCCATCACTCCACGACACCACAGTACTCTGCACTCCCGACGGCCGCGCGGTCACCACCCTTAACGGCCCCCGTCTCCGCCACCTCTATCAACTCTTCCGCCCCGACCTCTCACATCATACGTTCGAAGAGGAGGTCTACCACCTCCTCACCCGCCTAGGTTCCCGCTCAGAAATCCATTCACCCACACCCGCCACCACCACACGTAACAGATGGGCCACTAGAGAGGACCTCCTGTCGGCTCTCCGTCACACATTCCATATCCAGACAGAACTCTACTCCGACCCCCTCAATAAATCACTCCACTCGCACACCTACCACTCACTTTACCCCGAAGACAAAGTCTTCTCATCCAGCGGAAGTAATGCCCCACACACATGGCAAGGCACCAACATCGCCAACCCCGAATACGACCACGAATGCATGCGCCGCGCCATGGAACATGCAGTCACCAGCGCACACCTCACAGCCTCACACACTCATAGCGCAACCATCCTCATTCTCCCCCGTTGGGAACACACACCATACCGCCACTCCAAATACATCAACTCCCCCTACACACATCACCTATACACCCTTCCCAACGACGCGAACACCTTCCTACCCCCCGACCAACACACATGCCATCCCACCCCTACCCCATTCGGCACGCGCTGGATGGTCGACATCTACCTCGTCGCTAACCCCCTTGCACTCCCCACCCTACCCTCACACACAGCCATGACCGCACTCCACAACACTCTCGAGTCTATCTACGACACACACCTCCCAAGCCCCACCATCACCATCCCACCTCCACACCTCACCGACTCCTACTCACCACACTCCGCAGGCATTTACCATCTCCCCCCCAACCCTACTCACCCCCTTACCTACCCCCTCCATGAACGCATACAACTAACATACTCCCCCACCAGAGGAAACCTTGCTTGGAATTGGCAGGACTTCGTATACACAGACGGCTCGAAAAAAGGAAGCAGCTCCCCCCTCGGCGCGGCCGCCACCCACCCCGCCTCGGACACCCGCATCAAAATTCTGGTGACTTCTACCCCTCCTTCCCATACTATCAATCGAGCAGAACTAGCCGACATTGACATAGGCCTCCGACTAGGACATACCCACCTCCTTACAGACACTGCGTGCTCCCTCCGCCTCATACAAGGATACTTAAACTGCCCTTCCGCTTATAGACACAACATCCACCGCGACACACTCCTCTCCATCACACGCACCCTCAAAACCCGCTGCGACGCAGGCATCTCGGCAAAATTAAAGCACACAATCACTCACTAGGCAACGACCTCGCAGATGCACTCGCTAACCAAGTTGCAGATGGTCAACCATCAGATACCACACACAACACAGGCTCGGACGTGTCAATAGGCCACTGGACCTGGCCTTTCACCCTCATACCACAAACCCAAGGGGAACCCATACCCTACATATACACCAACCTCAAAGCCGACGCACACACCCACAGCTGTAAACACACACATACACCCCTCTCACAAACATCCAAACACGGTGCCCTCCTCGCCCGCGCCGCGGCAGACGGTGCCGACTTCACCTTCCACAAAAAACTCACAACACTCACCAACACCCAATTCACCCACAAGCAAGAATTCATATGGGGAGTCCACAACACCCGCCTCCTCACACACAACCCCACCATGCGATGTCCCATGTGTGGCCAATTCACCAGCAACGGCCACATGGCCGGTAACTGCCCATCCATGTCTGGCCTAAGGCAGGACCGCCACAACAGCGCGCTACAACTCCTACTATCTCTCCTAAAACGCCACAACGGAGGTCGATGGGAGACTATCACTGCAGACTTCGGTAACAAACCCATCAAGTCCTTCGCCCGCCCCACCCCCACCTACACCCCTCTTGACTGTCACCCCCCTCACCCCACCCACATGCCTACCCGCCTTGTTGCTGCTGACGAAGGGCTCTCGCCCGACTCCTTGACCTCGTGCCCCGCTATCCTCCCCCCCGAGATTCTCCCGCCCGCGCTGCGACCCCCGGCGCACAAACCTGATTTCATTCGCCTCCTCTAACCTCGCTTCGTCGGTCACACCAACGGCCGCCGCCGATACTCATCTATAAAGAAAATACAGATAGGGGAGTGGAAGTACTGCACCGACCACAACCTCTCACACACAGCCCACTTGATTAGGGACAAATACACACCCCTCGCAAATGCCATCCGCAACCACTGGCCAGGTACCGAAGTCGACATCCTCCCCATTGTCATGAGCCGCACGGGCACACCGCACTCATCCACCATCGCAAGTCTCACCTCTCTCCTCACCCTCCGCACCGACCCTCCTGACAAACTCATATCCAAAGCACGACTCGACACATCTCGCATCCTTTCCACACTCCATGCGCACACCGTCCAATGGCTGCATTATCTCCTCCTTGTCTACCGCAACAAATCCCGCACGACCTCTCGCCGCGCCTCCACATAATGCACCTCCTCAAGCCCCTACTTGCACACCACCATCACCCCGCATCAGACCCTCCCCGGGGGGGAGTAAAACCTCCGAACACCCTTGGAGAGGTTGGACATAGGTGGTTCACGGTCTAGCCCTGACTTGTAAGTTCCCTGTATGGCATTGTTGGGAGGGCCCAAAGACAGCAGCCGGCGCATACGGCTTTTTGGTGAAAAACCGGCGCATACGGTACATGTTGTAAACAATTTCAATTTCAATTTCAATTGTTGATCGCTGAGTAGCGATGCAGCGGCGACGGTCCCTTGTAGTCCCAACCTGGCCGTGTAACGAACGACTGATTGTGTAGTAGCTTGTAGCGGATGGATGTGTTCCTCGTGGCAAAAAGCGGCAAATCGACGCATGCCGCTGTCGTAGTTGGAGTATGTTGTCGGGGCTAGGGAGCTGCTCAACAGGTGTAGCGCAGTGGTACCGATATGGTCGGTGCCCAACAGGTTGCGAAGTCGACCAGTCATGGTAGCCATCCACGGTGCGTGTGCGTCTGGTTCTCGTAATGTGTAGCGGACAGGCCGCGAGGGCTTGTGCGACTGAGTGGCTATAGCGCGTAGCTCCGTGAGGCTTGAGCTGGCCGTCCGTAGTGTGCGTCCTATTGCGCCTCTGCGGGTGTGTAGCCAGGCCGGCGTGGCAGTCGAAAGGCCACGATGCTCCATCTTGGTCGTCCGACCCCCTCGCGTGCGCCTCGCCGACCGGGGAAGAACATGTCGCGCGAGGGGGAGTATTGGATGGTCTCGGTGGCCAAGCTGTGGAAGTCCTGGAACCACGGGTTGTGGGGCCAGTACGGTGCGATGACGGTAGCAGCTGCCCCTGATTGGCGTAGTTTCGCACAGAGGGCGGGAAGAGCTTACCACGGCGGGTTGCAGTAGTTTGTCTCGCATTGCCACGCGGCGTCCGGGAGGTGTAGACAGTCTACGTCCTCGCATTTTGGGTCGCGCCATCCGGCGTTGAAACGCGGGAGCTGTGCGTTTTCCATCGACGCAAAACGGTCGATCGAGTGTGGCCCACAAGCTGTCTGTAGGCAGGCGAATATTCGAGGGTTCAGCTGCCAATCGTCGCGGTCGAGCTCTCGGCTTAGGCTGTCGGCCCATATGTTCGCTGCCGAGCGGATGTAGCGGGGTCGGATGCTAATGTCGTTGACGTCGAGGAGGTGCCAGAGTCGGCGTAATTCGGTCATCATGACCGGAGAGCGCGCAGTCAATTTGGAGAGCGTAGCCACGACGGCTGTTTTGTCCTCGTGGAGTAAGACGTGTCGGCCTCGGAGTTGCGGTAAAAAGGACTCGATCGCGAGACGAACGGCGCGCAGCTCCTTCCAGCTGATGTGTTGCCGGCTGTCGTTGTCGTACCAAAAACCGCGGGCTTGGTAGGCTGGGTTGTCGTTTAGGACGGCTCCCCACCCGTAACCACTGGAGTCGGCGTGGAGGTACGCGGTCTCGATTGGTTTGTAGATAGAGCGGCCGTTGTGTTGGTCGGGCACCGTACGCCACCACTCGAGGTCGCGGCGTAACTGGTGTGTCATCCGGACACGTCCGCCCCATCCCTTTCGCGTATCCAGCACGCAGTGTAGTTCGCGTAGAAAGAAACGGGCTGGTGCGATGGCGAGGTAGAGGAATTGCGCCTTGCCAGCGAATGCCGCGAGTTGTCTGGCGGGCAGCCACCGAGCGGTGGTAGCCGCGCGGCCGAGTAACGCTGAAGCTTGTTTTGCGAGGGTCTGTAGCTTGTCGGTCGGGGCTCGAAATTTGCCTTTCAGGAGGTCGACTGTCATGCCAAGGTGGGTGCCCACCTGAGTGGGCTGCCACAAGCCTTTGTCGGGGTTGCGCTGGAGGCCGAGCCGGTGGAGAAGGGTCTCGATGCGGTTGCGTAGCAGTAGAGTTGCGTCGTACGAGCTGGCCATGAATAGGAAGTCGTCCATGTAAGGTAGCAGTCGTACGCCGCGCCATCGGATGTTGCGAAGGAAACGTCGTGACGGCTTGTATGGCGTCGCGGAGTTGGCGGTCATCGGTGTAGGCGCCCGTCGCATGTAGTTTGTGAACACTTGAGTCACCTTGCAAAAATAGTAAGCTCACCCCGACCATCCCATCGGGAGGCAGGCGAGGCGCCACAGCTCGCCGCGGTAGTTGACCGTGAAGAAATCTCGGTCCGCTTCTCTGATGCCTAGCGTGTAGTAGCCGTGCGCTAGGTCGAGGGAGACGAAGTAGTCGCCCGGGCGGGACAGGTGGCGTAAGTGCTTGAGGGTCTCGCACGACATCTTGAATTCCGCGCAATAGCTGTTTAGTTCGCGGAGGTCGATGATAAGGTGCCATTTGTTTACACCGGGTTTGAGGACGAGGAACATGCGGGAGACGTAGCGGGAGGTGGAGGCGCGCTCCCAGGCTCCGCAGGCCTCGAAGCGTGGGAGCTCTATAGCCAGGAAGTCGAGTTGAGGCTGGGTGGCGTCCTTCATGGAGACTCCGTGGTTGAAAGGTCGGGGACGTAGGCCGTTTTTGAACTTGACCCACACGCCATGGCGGATCCAGTTCACGACTTGACCGCTCGCGCCGATATGCTCCCACTCCCGCCGTTTTAGCCGCACGCGGTGACGCATGTAGCTGGATGACGGGGAGCAGGAATCGGCGCGGCGGGCCACACCATCATTTCTTCGTGATGGGTCTCGCCCCGTCGCTAGGTTTAGTGCCGGCCGCCGCTGCCGCTGCTGCTGCTGCGGCCTTGCGCTTGTCGGCGGCTGCCTTCTTGGCCTTGGCGTCTTGTCCGGGTGGATTGTCCGGCGTGATTCTCGCGAACGCCGCTCCAGCAGCTGCTTTGCTGGCGGCATGTAGGCTGACTTCGAGCGTCCGATCGACGAACGCTTGGCGTAGCTCGTCCAGTGCGCTCGAGACCGCGGTAGGGCGTGGGCGGCAGAAACGCTCGTGGGCGAGTTCGGCGAACACTCGGTCCGAATCCGAGCTCGTTTGTCCGCCCTTGGTGAGGCGGAGGAAGCCCAGTCGAGTACGGGCGGCCTCCTCTGTCGCGGTGTTGGTGCGATGACCCGCTCGGATGAGGGCAACGGCCGCCGCCCGCTCCGCTGGTAGAGGAGGTCCGATTGACAGCGTGTCCAAAGCCTCGCTGATTGCCGCGTTGGCGCAGCTGTCGAAGAAGGCATAGCACCCGATGTGGAGGTACTCGTCGTACCCCGCTTGAGATTTTCTGTCGTTGAGGAAGCGGGCCGTGTCGTCCGTTAGCGTCCAAAGGCGAGGTTCGTCGATGTCGCGAGGCGGTTGCTCCAAACCGGTAGGAATGATTTTACCGTAGGCGGCAAAATCGACGAACTCGGGCTCGTGGAGCTCGGGGTCGTCGTTCAGCAGGTCGATAGGCTGCTCAGGGGCTGCCTTACCACCCTCAGTCGCAATGGTCGCGTCAGGGGGAATGGACTGCTGGTGATTCGGAAGCACGGATGGGCCGGTTAATCGTTCGAGCTGGGCCAGTAAGGCGGTGTTAGACGCCTGCATCTGCTCAGCCAATCGGAGTTCGAGGGCCGAAATCGCGCTTTGAATCTGTTCGGAAGTACGCTGTTTGATTACAGAGGGGAGAGGGTCGACTCCGGGGGCGGAGGACCACGGCTCAGGCTGCATGTTGTTAGACGGCGACTTAGAACGTGGGGATGTGTCTCGTGACGCTCGAGTGCGCATGAGACTATGTAAACTCACAACCTGCTCGACTACGAGAGTCGAGACTGCAACTGGGCGAGCGCAAAGCAGAGAGTGCCAATGCTCGGGGGTTGCACCGGCTTAAGGGGCTGCCGCTAGCTAGTGCTCCTGGGGGCAGGGTATGGGGCGTTGCGCTAGGCGTTTCCTCAGTCCTCGAGGGTTACCTCGAGGACTGGGTGAGACGCGCCGCTTTTACACTAACGCTTTACCGTTCAGTTTTGCGTTCTGTCACATATGTAAGTAAGTTTTGCAAACCTCTAGATTTAAAACAATCTGACTATATATAGAGTATGTCCAGCGATATTCTTTCCAAATGAATATCGGCTTGATCCTTAACAGGTGATAAAAACCAGATTTACATGGATGTGAAATGAAAAAAATTAAGCTCATGAGGCGACAGGTACCGGCCGGGTACCCGGTACCGTACCGACCTGGAAGAGGTGACTCGCTTCAGCAATACTGTCGCCCCGGGGCACGCACCAAAACAGTGGCAGCACCAGCAGGATAATGCGTCACGCCCGCCCGTAAAGCGCGACAGTATCCACACTCTTATGAAATTGCTAGAAAAGAATTCTCATTAGCATTCCTTACTGAGATCTGAAGACCAAGTGAAGAATTTAGACGGATATTCGCCGTGCTAGCTATTCTATAACGGCGATACTGTACTCTCGCAACGTGATTGAAGGACGTGCCACCGTGGACGAGCACAGCTCACACGCCAGTTGTTAGTACCAGATATCGTGCCTAGACACATCCACACAATGCTATTGGGACTACCCATCCCTTTACAGCCGCGTATCTCCAGTGCAGTAGCTATTAAAGCTGCAAAAGTGCTACCGTGCCCCACTCCCCACGCTCACTCAGACGTAGGACAGTCAAAGCGTACCTTGTTTCCTGGTCACCGCCCGTCGCCGGTGACACGTCACGCTTTAGTTGCTGCTCGAAGGCAACCTTCGACCTTGCAGCAGACTGCAAAGTCTCGTCGTGGCGCCCTAGTCCCTGCAGCGCAGCCGGAACCCTCTCCAGCACGGCTGCCTTCCTCGGCGGATAACCTGCAAATATTGCAACGGCGGCGCGAGGAGCTGGATGACCTGTGCACGAGGTGTAAGAGCTTCAAGTTCCCGTCCTGTCCCGAAGTTGGACCTATGGAGGTTTGGGAGAAAGTTTGCAACGGCGGGGTCAGCAACGCGGATGGGAACTTGGTTATTGTAGACGCCCGAAGAGAGGAAGAGCACAAGGTGCCCAGACTTCATTACGATGTATAGATGAGCTAGCTCTAAGCTGTCGATTTCGCTGTCAAATTATTTGCCTCTCATTGTTAATTGTCCTCCCTTTCTTCGCGGGTTGCCTACCTCTGTCCGAAAAACAGAGGTTGGAAAGAAACGGGCCTTCTACTATATACTAATAAACTAGTTATAGTATAGCGACATATATATTCGATAAACCTTTCGTCTCATTTTCTTTTTGATATCCAGGTGTCGATGTTGCCTGGAAGTATCACCCAACGAGACTTTGAGGCTCGGAAGGATGCATATTCTGACTCCATCATTTACTGCTACTGGTAAGTGATTTTTTCTGCTCGCCGTTGGTATACTTATTTAGATTCGCGCCGACC